>LSSL01002666.1:0-15024 GCA_001953115.1 Smittium mucronatum
TCTTTACAAAAATAATAAAAATGGATGGATCTATGTCTTTTTATAAAGAGAATTTACCATCATATTTTAAATTTTAAATATATATTATAAAAAATAAAATAGTTAAAATTCTCTACAGAATTAAAATATCGATTAAATGATATGATTAATGTAAGACAAACAGAATCATCAATGACACTTTGGATTAAGTTTTTTTATTAGATTTGATAAATTTATATTAATACACCAATAAATAAATGTTATGATCGCCTCTGTTTAAAGAAAAAAAATATTAATTCATAGAAACATAAAGTTGCATTTAAAGCATAAATTGCATCTTTAGCCCCAATATATATTTCTTTTAGCGATTGGGAATTATAATAGATTAATTTTTTCTTAGTATTATTCAATTTATTATATATTTTGTCTTTTTAAAAAATTAATTTATGTGCGTAGTAAATTTTTTTCAGAAAAAAAAACATTAACGCGCTTTGATGACAAATTGATGGATAAAAAATGGGCAAAATATTTAAAAAATAATGAATTAAAAAGTTTATTTAGACAAAATAAGCTAATTTTTTTGTGAGTAATGGTAATTTCATGTAATAAAAGGTTTTGAGAATTTTTTCAGATGAAAATAAAAATTCAAAATATAGTTATTTTTAACCTTTTTTTGAACTTTTTTTGACTTAAATTTTAATTTTATGGACTGGTATTTTAGAAAAATAAAATAAACGGGCCAAAACCTTGAAAAGAACTCAGACTAACATATAGTACAAAATTTTTTTTGAATATTATTATTTAGAAAATTATTTAATTGAATAAATATACTTATATTTGGAGCAAATCAATACTTTTTTAGACCTCAAGTATTAGAAGCAATAAAATTTGGGTCTAAAGATGTAAAACTAGTACTATATTCGACTTTATAGTTTGATTTATAAAGATTACAGTGACTTAAATTGTTACCATCCGTTTAAAAATAGTTTTAAGATTTTTTGATGGATACTTTATTTATCCTTATTTTTTTTAGTAAAATCTGCATTATAAAAAAATCGGATTTTATTTAATTGAAAATAATTTTCATTAAAAGAAATTTAAGCCAAAGATAAAAAAATTTTATACTCGAGTACTTAAGGATGTTTAGATAAAAATGAACAAGTAAATTATGCCCTGAAATATAAAATGTATTTATATTTCATATATTCGCTTTGTGGAAATAATATGAAAATCATACTACATAAAAATTAGTAGGTTAGAAGTATTCATATAAAAAATTACTAATCTATAAAAAAAAAATCTTGATTGTATACAAAACCTGTGAACATATACGGATTTCACGTTTACCTAATAAGTCCATTAATTTTTGCTGAAAAATATACAAAATATTTTAGTTGTATTAATTGGTCTATCATTGTATTCAAAAATTTAAAAAAAAAAGGTTTATTATTTCTCAAAAAAAAAAAAAGCTTCTTATTACACCCGAGAATAAAGTAAAATTTATTTTATAAAGTATAAAACCGATTCCTAATCATATTTATCAAACCACCCTTATTCATCATGATCAAAAGTCAATAAATAACCTTTTTCACTATTTCATATCTCTTCAAATCTTTATAATCTTTAATAATTTTTTTATAAAATTAAGACCTATCATCAAATATATGCATCAAAATTCAAAAAAATAGTGAATCTAGCTATAAATTTGAAGGTATAAACATAAAATTAAGCCTGATAATGAACTTTGACCCCACTAGTAAAATATTTTACTATCAGTTGACACACATATATAAAGAAAATTTTAATTAAGATGATATTCAATAAGCTTCATAAATATACGTAGAAATTGATTTCAAATGCTGGTTTTATTTTGAAAGCCAAAATTAATTTTAATATCTTAGATTTTAATCCAAATTTAATCCATAGATTTAGTTTATACACTTTTGTGTTTAAATAAACAATTTTTGACATAAAAAAAATTATTATAAATAAACTTCTAGTTTAAAAAAATTCTAAAAAATCACTGTAATTTTTCTTGCACACCTCAGGTTCTAGCTCAAACATTTTAATGTAGCTCAACTTCCCCCCATCCCATATCCATAAGATGAATTTAAATTTTTTTAAAAAAATAAGAGTGAGCATCAGTTTAGTATTTTATCAAGTTAATATCTTGAAACTCATTATATCTCTTTCAATACACCCTGATTTAACCTTAGTACTACAAGAAAGTTGGGCTTTTGTACATTTCTTTAAAAATATCCTAGTCCTGATGAACACAATATTAAAGTCTTGCTAGGTTTAAAGAAATGTGAGATAAAACGTTATAAATTTTATTTTTACATTAGTATAATGTTTGTAGGGGTTTTATTCAAAAAATTTAGCTAAAAAAAGGTTTTTATAAAAGGAGATTTTACCTTTTAATTTTATTGTAATAAAATTTATATAAACTTGTAAAAATAATAATAGACTGATGTTGATAAGTAAAGTGGGTTATATATGTTTTAGCCCTTATCAAATGATTTTTTTGGATAAAAATAAAATCTGTATGCGTATCTGATTTTTTATACTATCAAGATATTTTTAATCTAAATTAGAATTTTTTTAAATGCGCACTTTTAACTAAAATCAATATAAAATAAAAATTAATGCAAGATTTCTATTTTATTAGACTTTAGCTTTTAAAATTAGAAATCTCATAGTTTTAAATTTATTTTAGGAAATAAATAGAAAAATTTCCCAATTTTAATATTATCCATATTTCTGTTTAATAAAAACTTTTATTTAAATTTTTTAAAAGTTTTTAAATCGAGTTAAATAATTTAAAGAATAAACTTAGGCATGTTAAAACTTTAATTGATCCATTTAAAGCAAAATTTTATATTTTAATTCAAAAAAATAGTTACAGAATTTTCCTCGATTATAATAAAGCTCTAAAAATTATTATGAAGAACCTTGGGATATTAACCTAACAATTTTGATTTTAAAAAAAAATTTAGACCTTTTTCATTAGATAGTCTAGTAAATTGAAAGATTAAATTTTAAAAAAATCTAGTAATTAAAAAAAAATTGCAAAAGAATGTTATAATTTTTTAATTTCTGATTTTTGCAGATGGTTTATACAAAACATAATTTTAAAAATATTATAAAACCAAAATTTATAATTTATAACATATAATTATAAAAATAATTTTCAAATATTTTTTCTTTGAAATTCTAGAAACCAAAATAGAAAAATTCAAAGCGAAAAAAGTATTAGAAATCGCAAGAACAATTTTTGAAATCTTCAAATCCTATCTAAATTATATTATATTCAAAATTTATTTACCATATATATTAGATAAAAAAAAATTTGGAACTTTATTTCATCTTCCACTTCTTTTTTTAATGAAATCAGTACACTTTTTTGTACAAATATTCTATTTGTGAAAGGATTTCAAATTAATTTACATACTTGATTTATAGCAAATAATTTTAGAAGTCTCTAAATTATGGATTGAAAAATATATACCACTAAAAAACCTATAAATACCTTTTATTCCTCTGATTATATAATATTAATTTTATTTTATTTTTTATTTCACAAGTTCAAAATATCGTAAAAGAAAAATATATACCCTATAAATATATCTAAATTCGTAAAATTTATTATTAAGGCTAAAAAACCAAAAATAAAAGTTAGCCTGGAAAACTTTAGTAAAAAAAATCAAAAATTTATCATGAACAATGGAAAATGGAAATTAGATATAAATATTTTTACTAAAACATCATGGTATTTTAACCAAGGGTGGGATAGAGTAGAGGGGGTTGAAATAAAATTTCATATCCTCTGTAAATTTTATAGACTTATTATTTTTATTAAATCATTATTTTTAAAGGCTATGCACAATTTTCCCTCTTACTATTTTAAAATATTATTTTTTTCCCATTTTAATTCACAAATTTTGACAGAAAAAACATAGCTTCTAAATAGAATAACTTCTCAATTTATTCTAAAATGATTAATTTTTCGATTTAATTTTTTTATGCAACAAATCTATTAATCCTCTACACAGTTTTTTTTTTTATATTTCAGAAATTTTTTGAAATAATCTATAAAATTTTTGAAAGATAGGAAATTTATAATTGTATTTTAATATCATAAAATCAATTATCCATTTAATTTTTTAAAAAAAATATTTAAATGAATATTTTAAGCAAGAAAAAATCCAAAATAATTTACAATAAAATTACAAATATATATATTTGATGCTTATAGTAAGGTGTCACTTTAGATAGCTTTAACTAAGTCTAAAAAATTCTTTCCGCCAGTTTTTAAATATTTTTACCAATGTTTTTCTAAACAGACGGGTAAAATATAACATTTTGCCAAAATATTATTAGATGATTGAGCAGCACTTACCCTAACCCATCTTTACTTCAAAAAAAATTCAAAATTTTTTATCTCGTTGATATAAAATATAATAACTTCATATGTACCAAGTTAAGATATTTAAAAAGCACTTCTTAATTAAAGTTTATTTTCAATTTAAATCCAATATTTTTTAATTAATCTTAGATGACAAGCGTTTCAAACTTTTAGACGTTTTATGGATGATAGAAATAAATATTTTTTACTATTTTTATGAGATAAATGATATTAGAAATTTTTAATAAACAATCAATATTATGCAAAAAATAAATAAATAAAATCCTAGGATAAATTCGGCTAAAAAAACTCAATTTTCCATAATTTTGATAAAGAATAACCTCCTTATTTATAAGAAGTATATTATCAAATATCTTTGATTGATAGAGATGTATTAGAAACATATACTGAACTATGCTCATAGATGTTGAATATTAGGGTAAATATGTGCTCAAAAATCAAATCTAATTGAATCTTCTGTTATTTATTATTTGAATCTTTTTTTTTTAAATAAGACTTTTTGAATAAATCATCCTTCGTATTTTTAAATAAGGCTTTTTGAATAAATCATCCTTCGTATTTTTTAAAAATATGGACCAATTTTCCAATTTATACATAAATTGTTTTGAACCCCAAATGAAATTATATTTAAAAAAAAATCTATTTTAATTGATTTTTTTTATGGTATTATCATAATAAATTTAAATTCAAATAACATATATTTAATATTCACTTTATGCATAAAATTATATTTTATAGATATTAATATCAATTATGCTTTAACTACATCCATTAATTAATAGAAAAAACACAAATTTTCAAAAAGAAAACAACCATAATTTATGATTTAGTATTACTATTTAATTATTATTAAAGATTCTATGATAGTGTTTTAATTTTATTGCCTTTATTATAATATCCCTTTAAAATTTATATTAAACGAAAACTAATTAAAATATTTTTAAAAAAATTTATCAATCAATAAAACCATAAAAAAATCCTATCTTGAGTTATCTTTTTCATCAGTTTTATTAAGGTAATGCATATCTTTTATAAATCAACCACTAATTATATATTTTATTTCATTGATTGACTCGAATATTTCTCTTTCTTTACGGAAAAGGATTTTGATTTTCAATGCTAAAATATTCGATTTTCTTCCTACAAATAAATTTAATGATTTAGAAGTTCATGAAAATCTCTATTATTAAGTTTTACTTTTTCATTTGGAATCAATTATGAAATTTTAGGGCCTTTGAAGTTTTTTTAAGGTTTTTTTTTAAAATATTGATTTTTTTTTTCAATTAGAATATATATTATTATTTATTGATACCATCAATTTTAAGAGAATAAATAAAGCTTTTTACAAAAAAAAATTTCTCGGACTTATAAATTTATCCATTTATTTAAAATATAATTAAAGTTTCCGGGGTTCGTTCTATGTATGAATAAATTATTTTAAGCTCACTTTCCTATACACAAGATATAGCATCTGCTTTAAAAAAAAAATTAAAAAAAATTTTTCAAGCCAATTCTAATCAGGGTGAAAAAACATACTTGAATTATTTGAGTAGATTGTAAGTTTTTACAAACTCAGAATATACAGGAATTCTTCTAAAAAAAAGTATCTGTGAATATAAAAATCATTTTTATTCCTGATTATTATAGAATTAACAATTAATTTTACTTATAAATAAATATTTATAAAAATTTTGGTGGCTTTAATTGTTCTCATGTCTATCTTTTGGTCCCAAGAGACAAATTTTTAGGTAAAAATATTGTTTTGATTCATTGGTTTATGATTATTCCAGAATTTATTAGAAAATTTTCCAAAATAAGCGGTATGCTAGCCCCTATTATGACTCTAATATTTTTTGAAATTTTATTTATTTATTCATGATATTTTCCGGTTAAAAATTTTATTTTGAAGTCATTACCTTTAAAAAGGAGGGATTCTAATATTTTACTATCATGGTTATAGGGAATTTTTTTCAATCGATAAATCGAAAAAAGCTGATAGAGCTTTTTTCTTCATATTACTATAATTTTTTAAAACCATTTAAATATTCTTACTAGAATTATTTTCGTGCATATGGGAGCCTATCTTTAGGAAATTATACTCTCATCTATTTTATTTGTGTTCTCGGGGTTATATTTATTAATTATTCCTGAAAAGACCTCAAATAATGTATTTTTATTATGTTTTTTTATCAAATTCGGAATATTAACAGTAAATAGTTTTTTTATGAAATATATCCCCGGTAAAATCTTTATTCTAATCCTTTGATTCTTCTAAAATACTCTATTTTAAGATAATTTGATATCTTAATGGATTTTTCCTTTATAATTTGGATTTAATTTGTTAGTTTCTCCTTTCTAAATAATTTTATCCAATAATGAACCTCCCTCATAGCTGAATTATTTCAAAATCGACATTCCGAATGGTTTGATATATTTTCGGATTTGACTGACAGTATTTTTATTTAAATTTTTTGATGATTTTTTTGATTTTTTTATCCTCCCCCCTCCTTCAATTTAATCAAACTTTTTAACTATTTGTCAATAGGTTGGCGATTTCAATGTTCAGAAATTCAAAGCATTTCACGTGCTAAAGATTTTTAAAAAATGTTACTGTATTTTTTAATTTTAAAGTATATTTCTTAAAATCGGCACTTAAATACGTCTTTCTTCCTAATTTTTTTTTGAAAGTCTAGAAAAATGAATTATTTATTTATATTTTAATTTTTTTTATTAATAAGTATATTAAATATGTTAATTTCATTTATAATGTATTAAATAGACTTTTTTTTTTTGTTATATGGATGATAATAGTTTTGATTTTTGTGGCATAGTCAGACTTATGTAGATTTATGAATATATAAAAAAAAAATTTAAGGCACTATTATGTTTTTGAAATTTCCTTTATCACCATAGATTTTTATTTTAAATAAAAAATTTCTAAATTTCTGAATTTCTAAAATTTTCCAACTCAGATCTTAAATAAAAACGCAAATTTTTTATAAATTACAACTTCTAACACTAAATTCCTATATAATATATAAAAATACCCTAAATATCACGTATGATACTTAATTCGCTTCATTAAAAGTTTGGATAAAAAAAATTCAACATCCAAAATATTTTAAAATATTTTATTTCTGCGTTTCAAAAATGTTGAAAATTTAATTGAAAAAATATTAAGTGCAAAATAATCTTGATCGTAAATTTTTGAAATTGTCCCACAATTCGAACTTAATTTAAGCTTATTATAAATTAATCTATAGGATTCCACATGGCTGTTAATAGATAAAGTAAAAAAAATCAAATATTTTTTAAAAAAGCATAATCTTAGATTCCAGGGATCGCATAATTGAATTTTAACTGAAAATAAGTTATTTTATTATTCTTTGAGAGAAATAATCTCAGTTAATGAAATAAATATTTAAAAAAATCGCAAAGTGATGAGTTTATATACCTACTTCATCACAAAATAATCTTAGAAATGGTTAATAAAACCCGCTAAAAAAAATGTGAATCTTCAAATACGTGATTACAATTTATAAAAAAAATAATATAAAAAATAATCAAATTTTATTTTACTGCCTTTTTTTAAATTATAGAGTTTAATATAAAAATAACGAATCTTTTCTTGGATACTAAAATTTCAGTATTAATATATCATTAAAATAGCTTATTAAAGGATTAATATTAAGAATATGATTCTTCAATGTAAAAAACATTTATTTCTATGATTTCTTCTAGACCCGATTAAAAAAAATCTCAGATATAAAATATATTAAAATGAAAATTTCTGTAAGAAAAAAAACACTTCAATAATATATTTAGCTATAAAAAATTATTTACTCGATTTATTTCCTTAATAAGCCTTTTTTAAATAGTTATATAGATTATAAATAATTATTTTTACTATCATTAAATTCTTATAGAATATTTATTCTCTGAGACCTCTTCAGAAAATTTTATGCTATATTTTGAAATTTCAATTTTATTAGTTGAAATGGTTTTATTTAATTTATTTTATTTGAAATCCACGTTTTTAATTTATTTTATAGAGTGAAGTGTCATATTATTATTTTTTGGTATTCATAAAATGATTTGAAAATATTCGGATTTTTTATTTATTTTATTTTTTAAACCCTTGCTTCTGTGATTTCCAATATTATTAAATAAGGGCTAATTTATCAGATTTTCCTATTTAAAAATTTATTGATTTCATAGATTGAAATTTATTTTATAATTTTGTCCTCTTTAGATCCAATTTAGAAATGATTGATAGGAAAATATTGGTAGGAGTCAACTCTGCTTTTTAACTTTAAATAAACTACATACAATTTCTTTTATACAATATATATAGTATTTTAAATGATTTTCACATGCTATTTTTAATCAGATATTTGAGACGCAACACATTCTGGATTTATATTCTTGATTTTTTTGGTTAATGTTTAAAAATGACTCCATAAAATGCATTATAAAAAAAAAAACGAATTTTTATTGGAATATGACGAAAAACTCAAATTTTTAATACCCACTATAACGTAAATTTTTTCTAATTAATTTCTTAAAATGCGACTATTATGATTCAAATATTTGATATTGAATATTCCCGAAACCCATCATTTGCTATTAAATTATATTAAGTTTTTTTACCATAGAAGTTTGGAAGAATAAAAATAGATAAAAGTTTTCTTTTTACAAGGAATTTTTTTTTCTAGAAACAGCTTATTATATAACTAAGTCAATAATATTATAAGAATGAATTTTGAAATTTTGAGAATATTAGCCATCGAAATATAGATAGTAGTTTTATATGTATACATGGAAGAAATTTAGTTATCATTAAACTGATATTTTCTTCTATTCATATAACCCACGAAAATTTTGTATTTAGATCTGTAAATATATCAGGTAATTTTTATTTAGAGATTTAAGTCTATTAAATAGTTTATTGGCTTTTTCATATTAATAACCAGAAATAATGTTCCTAAGACCTGTATTGATTTCTATCCAATGAGCTCATTTTTTTCTAAATAAATACCCAAAAGATAAATAATACAAGTAAAACTTCTTATTAAATACTTCACATATACATAGTTATTTCGTTTTAAAAAATATCTAGTAATCTGAATTTTTCAAAAAAAAACTACCGAATTTTTGCCATTTTTAAAAAAGAAGATTTCGTTTTTTATAGATGTCCTGATTTTTCCATGTATTTAAACTATAAATTAAACCTTTAAATGAAGTCATTTATACGAAAATTACAAATTTGCCTTAAATTTTATATTTTTCTTATAAAAAAGGCTTATATTTAAAAAAAAATAGATTTATTTCACATGAAAACACCAAAATTAATTATATGTATTTAAATTTAAGATTAGGCAAACTTTAAATTCCATATAGGATCAAAAAAAGTTTAAAATTTCCATAATATTTTATTTTATTTGATAAAATATATTATTTATATAAAATTGTTATTAGTCGAAATTTCATATATCTACAATTGGTAAAATCTTTTACACGTTTAAAATAAGAGAAATATGAATAAATTAGTAAAATACTTTTATTATTTTCCTTTCCTATTTAATTGATTTATTGAGTAAAAACGATTAAAAAATATAAATATACTTAGATTTGAAGGCGAGAAAGGATTCTTTACAAAATATTTCTGAAATTATGGGTTTTTATAACTAAAACTGGTTTAAAAATATTATTTTCCAATGAATAAATTAGATTATTTAATTGGGTTGAGATTTATGGCTTTAATCGTTTTTAAGCCCCTATTAAAAAAGGATTTATACAATACAGTAACATCGATTTATTTAATGGAATCACAACCCTCTTAAATTTCCAGTGGTAAAAATATAATGATTAGGGCCTCCTCCAATATCCCTTTTATAATACAAAAAAAAAGTCTATTTTAACTAGGTATATAAAAAAGTTGAAGATAAATCAAACCATGTATCTCTTAATATCAAAAAATTTGAAGAATTTTAATTTTTAAATATATTAAATAGAATTTCTGTGAATTTTTTTATTTTAATAATACAAACACACTTGTGGTTTTATTTAATAAATTCTATCGATGAATATTTTCAATATGGTAGATTTTATTATATTTTTTAGAAAATAGGAGTGATGACCTAAAAAACCCTCTTAAAGATTATTTTAAACATTTTAAACAAGCTTAATATAAGCAACTTTGGTATTACCATTAGCAAAAATATTATGAAAATGAAAAAAGTATTATTAAAGTTAAAACGAAGTTTGTTTTTTAGCTAGTTAATAAATAAGCCAACTAAAAAAAGCCAATATTAAAATTTATTCAAGAACTATAAAAAATTAAATATTATTATCTGGTCATTAATACATATTACTTGTAAAATTACTTTGGAAATGTGCTGAAATTAAATTCTTAAAGCCTCAATTAATAAAATTAATAAATAATTTCTCTAAAATTATTTTATTAGAATTCAAATTAACCAAAACCCATTTTTAATCTTAAAAAATTTCATAACCGCAATTATAAAAAAGTAGCAAAAAATAATATCAGTCTCAAAAATGAGTAAGATACGTGAAATTTTATCAAGAATATTGAAATTTATGTATTTATAAAATATTACATTGGTTCAAGTAATCACGAATCCTAGATTAAAAAATAGGTTCAAGTTTACCAAAAAACAATAATTTTAATTTCTTCTCGATTATTAGATTATTTTTTTTAAAGAGTTAAAAAATTAATACTTGAGAGTTTAAATGGAAAGTTCTGAAAAATTTCACAAGCTATAGAAAAATTTATTCATTTTTAATTATCGGAAAAACTGCTCCGACTTTTTTTTAAGAAAAAAAATTCTATATCTATTAATAACCGTAAAAATGATGCATTTTGTAATAAATTAGGGTTTTATTTCATTATTATGTTAACACAAACTATATATATGCATATATCTGATTTTGGACTAATTAATATTTGTATTCCAACAGAGATCGATACTAAATAATTCTTTATTATTTTCTTATTTAGTTTTTATGTATATATTTTTTCATCAACTTTTAAAAATTTTGAATCTATAAATTATAAAAATCAATTGTGATGTTTTCTATGAACATTATTTTTCCATCTTGAAAATTCTCATTTTTGATAGATAATATCAAATTATTATGTATTAATAATGTTTTTAATTATTTTTTGTTAAAACATTGCATTTAATTATTTTTTATGGGGGTTTTTTCATAATATAAATTATATTTAAAGAGGAAATCGAATTATTAATTTCTTCATGAGTTTAACCTATAATAAAAATAAGTTTGATATTGCAAAAAATTTACCTAAATTCTAATATTTAAAGCATTTTCTAATACAAGTCAAAATAAAATATGTATATATTTCTAGCATTTTTAGAACTTATTTATTTTTATTTAAGTTCTTATAATTTCTGATTTATATGAAGAGTATGTTACAAAAAATCAAATATAATTAAACCCCTTAAAAAAAATAAAAATTTACTGTTTTATAATAATGACTTTTAAAGTTCGGATTTTTTTTTTATTTAATTTTTTTAGTGCTTATTTTTATTGTTATAAATAATCTGTAATAAAAACATATCCAAATTTTAGTATGTTAAGTTCAGATTAGCATCATAAAATGCTCATTTTTATAAAAAAAACTGCAAAATTTTAAACAAAAAAAAAAGGATTTCACACATATTATACCCATAATATTATCATTAATTTTATCTAAAGAAATTTATTTTTTGTTATAAAAAATATCAAATTATAATTAATAGGCATTTAATTTAGCTAATATACTCTACACCTCATTATATTACAATAGAGTAAATAATAAATAAATAAATAAAATTTCAAAAATATCTTAGGTGTCACAAAATTTAAAGAAAGCATCCAAAAAGTTCTTAACCTATATCAAATTAGAAATATTAAAGCTTTATATATTTCTTCAACCCCCCATCCCTCCCGGATAAAATAACTTTATAAAAATACTATATCATAAAATATTACTTATATTCTATACTTAAGATTCTTTATATGGAGTAAAATAGAAATGAATTCAAATTTAAACGATACAATTGTCTTCAAAAAATAATTTCAAAGATATTATTGCTGTCACATAATTTTAGTATACTCTAAAAAATTACCATTTATAATTGGGTTAAGAAAAATATTTGGATTTTTTTCTATAAATTTAGGAAATATTGCTCAATTTATAAAGTTATTCTAAAATAAACACTTAAGTGTTTACATAAAGTAATCTTTTAGATATATAACCTAAAATTCAGTTAATTATAATGTTTAACAACTTTATCTGAAATATTATATTTTAATTTTAATATAAAAGATATTTTTTTATTATAATCTAGATAATTAATTACTTTTTTTAAAAATAAATTTAAATCTATAATAATTAAAAAAACACTTAAACCTATTTTAAACATTAATTTTAATTCTTAATGCAAGAATTTTTATTAAAAATATCGCTGCGAATTTATCAGAATAACAGAATATTTGTGTAAAATACACATCTTTGTAAATTTTATCTGATTATATATATTAGGAAAAATATATCTCTAAAATTAATAAAAGAAAAAAAGTATTTTGTAAAATATTAATTAAATATTATAAAAAAAATGTGTAAAATGTAAAAAATGAAGTTTTTTTAAATATAAGTTTAAGTCTTGTAAAAAAAACCTTTGAAAGGTGATTTTTTATTTACTGGTCTCTGAAATTTGTCAAAAATTATCAAAATTATAAAAAAGATTTTATTTTATTGTAAAATATGGTTATATGCTTTTGAAAATTTTCCCATAATATTTATTACAAAAAATCAATTAAAATACAGATTAATATACTAAAAATTTGATTTTTTTTAAAAAAATAACAAAGGCTGGCATATACATCAAAATTATTATCCAAGATTTTGAAAAAAAATTAATAAATTTCACTAAAAATAAAACTATTTATTTTTAATATACACTCTATTTTTTAGTATATAATTTTTTGGAATCCAAGTTACTTTAAAAATTAAAATAATTTAAAAGCACCTTAAAACATATTACATCTTTTGCTTTTATATAATTTACAGTCAAATTTAAAAATTATTTTATAGAAAAAAGAGCAATTTTTTGAAAGTTTAAATTCAGGAAAAATGGTAAAATTATTATTTCAATTGCTCAAATCACTGGTTATTTTAATTTGTAATAATTTCATGTTAATAAAAAATATATATAATTCTGATTGAGAATTTTTTTTACAAGATTCATAAATTTATAATAAACCTCGGTAAAAAAAAAATTTATTTAAACCAAGAAAAAATCAATTTTATACATAATTATGATGCCCTGTAAAGATAGATAATTATATAATTAACAGATTATAAAGCAATTAATTTCATCAAAAATTAATTCCTTTTCTTTAGATAACTTTAAAATAAAATAAAATAACAAAAATAAAAATAAAAAATAAAAAAAGAGAGACATAAGCTATTTATCAAAAATTTGGCTTTTTTCGACTTAAAACAGAATAGTATTATAAAATATTTATACTGTTCTGAAAAATTGTTGATTTTTTTGTAAATAAACTATGTTTTTAAATGCATTATTTCCAGATAAACTTTTTTAAAAAAATATATATGATATTAATTCTATATGAGTCGTATTTGAAAAATACTTATTTTAAACCTAAATTCAAAATTGGTGGTTTAAAATTTCATAAAAATTTCGCATTAAAGCTATTACAATGTCAAAAGAAGATGTTTAAGAGTAAAATTATTTTAAAAAATAAAAAAATTGGATTTTTTTTTTGAAAGATAAGCACCTTATAATATTTTAATCTCTTTTTTGACCAATAATTGGTTACTAAAAGAAAAAAATTAAAATTTTAGCCATAAAAACCGCCATATTTTTTTGAATCAGATACCATTAAGTCAAGACATTATATATCTTTTTAAATAAATAAAATTTATAATATAATTTTAATTAAAAATTTACTTCATATTTTTATTAAACAGTACAACTCCATTTTATACAAAAAAATGTGAAATATAACCATTTTTCTATATATTCTTTGTAATTGGATGTGATTTTTTTTTGTTATTTTGAACCCATGTGGATGTTTAACTTATTTCATTAGGATAAATTAATTAATAGTTTATTATCGAACGAAATTCTTTAAATATTTTAAGAACCCTTTTTTAAACAGAAATAAAAAATTTCTGATATTATTTTAAAATGGACTCAACCAAATCTTAATCACTGGATCAATTTGTTAAAATATTCTTCAATAAAAATTTCTATTTAGCAAATAGTATAACAGAATAAAAGAAATAATCTATAGAACTCTAATTTTATTGGCCATTAGTATTGAGGAATATAAGGAGTTTAATTAGAGATAATAATTTAGCCCAAACGAATAAAAATTATCAACTAAATATTAGCTCGATATTAGTAAGTACATAGCATCTTAATCTAATAGTTGCATTTAATATGAAAAAATATGATGTTTTTTTGGTAGATAAACGGTTATTTACAGTTTCTGGACAAAACTATGGAAAATTAGACATAATTACGAATAACACGCAAATATATAAACCAAATAGACAATAATAA
>LSSL01002667.1:0-13340 GCA_001953115.1 Smittium mucronatum
TTTTTTATTTTTTTCCCGTCGAATTTTGGTGTGTAATGATTTTTCAATTTTTTTGATTTCATCTGGGCGCAGATTTATTTTTTTGTGGTCGCACGACCAAATCTCGTGGCGCCATTGGCCTTTTCTTATTAGAGCGTTTAGTTATTGATAAACACTAAGTACAGATAGCCTGTATAGAATATACAGCTCTCTGGTACTATCTGGTCAGCTTTAAGCAGCTGGCTTAGTGTCGATAATATAAAAAATCGAAATGGAAATAAACTTTTTTTGGTAATAGAATTCAGCAATTTTATTGGCTAATTCAAATAAAAAAATCTAAAGGAGAGAGAGAGAGTAAAGGAGAAGAAGGGACAATTTTTCTTAAATTTTTCATCTAAAAAATTCATATTTGATAGTCGCTGTACGGTCCGGAAGGTTCCCATTCGCATTTTCCCGATGTCCTGGAGGCCAAGTTTCAGGCCAGAGTACAGCAGCAACTGGCTTAGTGTCGAAAAATACAAAAAATGGGAATGGAAATAAGCTTTTTTTTTGAGAATGGAATTCTGTACTTTTATTGACTAATCCAACTATAAAAATCTTAAGCAGAAAGATAGTAAAGAACAGATAATAAAATTTCGACAACAGATAAATTATATTTATTAAGCAGTTTTAAAAAAGCATAAAGGGTGAATAAAAGACAATATAAACAGTAATAGAAATGCATGGAAATTCCAAAGATCGATTAAATCGAACAGATTGACTTTTAAGCAAAGTCAGCTAAGGACTCATATAGAGATAATAGTATGAAAAGAAGTTATCTATTATCATCATAGTATCTAGTGACTATCTGAAATGATGGCAATGAGATTACTCAGTTGCACCAGATTCGTCTTCTCCTATAATTCGCAAAAAGACTTCATCCAAAGAAGTTTGGCAGATACCCCAGTCATTGATATTATAATGATCCTTGTTAGCATTAAGCTGGTTATAAAGAGTGGCAATTAAATTGGGCTGGGGTTTGAATTCCCATGAGGCGCCATTGACAAAGTTATCAACTAGTTGAGCATCAATAGGAAGCATAGACTCGACGAATTTTTTTGCGTTGGGTAAATAAGATCTATCACAAGATATTGTAACCAAGAATCCACTTCCATATAGCTGTTTAAGACGAAGTTGTGTTCCTATACATCTCATAGTACCTTGAGCCATAATTCCAATTCTGTTGCAAAGAACTTCAGCCTCTTCCATACTATGAGTAGTCAAAATTATTGTTCTCCCCTCTTTATTTCCATTGATAATATTCCAAACAGTTCTTCGGACTTCAGGGTCAAGACCTGTAGTCGGTTCATCTAAAAATACAACGCTTGGATTGCCCACAAATGAGATAGCAATACTAAGACGGCGTTTTTGACCTCCGGAAAGATTTTTTGAAAGCACATTTTTCATCGATGTAAGATCAACTCTTTCAATTACATCATCTACAACAGCCTTTTCATCCTTAGCAGGAATACCCTTGATTCTGGCGTAGAAGTATAAATGCTCTGAAATAGACAAATCGTCCCACAGGATATCGTGCTGAGGACAAATACCAACGTTGCGGTAAACTTGCTTAGTTTGAGTGGTGACATCAAAGCCAGCAAGGGTGGCATATCCTGATGACATTCTGTAAAGACCACTCATCATGGAAATAATAGTAGTTTTTCCTGCTCCATTAGGTCCCAGCAAGCCGAAAATCGTTCCTTTTTCCACAGTCATTGTGACATCTTTGACTGCAATTTTTCCACCGGGATAGACTTTGCGAACACGTCTGAGAATGAGGGGATTATCGTGGCTAAACTGGTCATTAAGCACTCTATTTCTTTCGGCTTTTACATCACTGTCTTCGAATTGAAGTTCAGATTCATCGACCGAATCAAGGGTTCTAGGGATTTCAACCTCCTTTTTGAAGAAGTCGGTAATAAAGAAGTGCCATGGCCTGCGAATACCAAAATCGCCACCAATAACCAAGTTCAGATAAACTGCCAAAATAAGATAGACAAACCAACCAATAATAAGAGCAATGATTGAATTGAAAACGTCATCTCCAGACTTAAGATCAGAAAAAGTATAAGAGGGTCTCTCAGTGGAAACAGCAGCGGCATTTATTCTAGACATACCCCTGAACATTGCAAAAGGAGGCCAGATTAAGTATGCAAGTGGAGGGGAGCTTGTATAGATAAATGATATGGCGCCGTCTATTATTACACTCCATAATACAATTAGATAGATTATAACCTGAGAAGAACTGCTTTTTTGGAAGATTGAGCTTAGGAAGAAAGAAACTGATATCATGGCGTTTGCCCATACTAATAGCAGAATGCACAGGACTCCCAAGCTTGTGCCCTCAAACATTTCGAGCTTGAAAACTTTCCCAGAAATGACAAAGAATATAAAAGACCATATAGCCAAGATAAAGAAATGCAGATAATGAGAAATATAGTAATATTTAAGTTTGAGGCCATTCATTTGCATCATAATCAATATGCGATCTTCCTTTTCTTTGACAATAATGAGAACAAATATTGAAATAAGAAAAGTTACACCGAAAGGATATAAGGATGTTCCAACCAAACTACCAATAGGAACTGAAAACTCGTAAATGTAAATTTGAGGCATTGCCCTCAGAAGATGAACTATAGATGCTTCTGCATTGTTCAATGCAGATTTGAGAAAACTATTGCCTAACTCGGCTTGTTGATTGACCATCCTTTGCACAATAGGAAGAATAGAACCAGCGCTAGAAGTTTGAACGTTTTCACCAACCTGTAATGTGTATTCCCAAACCATGTTTTCATTGTCAGTTTTGTCAAAAACCAAAGCGCCCCAAGGGAGCTCAGTGGAAATAAAGGAAGTGTTTCCATAATAATATAGCAAAGAGTTGTAGTCATCTGGATCACTCACATTGGCATATAAAGCGTTGAATATATTAGGCTCTAGAGTCTGAATTTTAGCCAAAACGGATTTAACCTTATTAGATAGTGCATCATCAACGTCTTCGGCTGTTACATTGTTAGACCCCATGGAATCGAACCAAGGAACAGCTTGGAAAGAGTATGGATACGAGACATTCTGCATGGGAGCATTGAAATAAAACCTAGTAGTAGCCTGGTTAAGAATCCCAGAACCCATAGTAGAGTTGATTATTGACTGAGAAGAATTGGAACTTAGGTAATCTTGAATAGTTGATCCAGAGTCAAAGCCGGGACCATATAGAACAGTAGAAGGTATGCTGATTGGTTGAGCACGATTTCGATAACCGGCACCACCAGTAGGGGAATCCCTAACAAGGAACCATGGTGCCCCTTGGTTTATAAATAGCTTCAGTGCATATTTATCTTGAGCTAAGAGAATAGTATTTAGCCAACCGCCAAGAGGATCGGGCTTATCGGATGCTTCAATACGAGCTGAGAGGGATACGTTGGGGTTAAGGAAATAAGGATCAGAAAAACTGTAATCTTTATCAAGAGACCATGCGCAACTAGGGGCAGGATCGGCAATACTGAAGGGTCTAGTTTGACCGGTTTTGTCACTGATAGTATATGGAAGAATATAATAATTGGTTAGATAGTAAAGCTCGCCGGATTTAGATTTTGGAACTTGAGAAGAGTCAAAGGTAGGAAGGTTGTCCAAGTTAATGCCAGAAATGGGAAGATTGTAGTCATCTAGAACGTTTTCATTGGAGCACATTAAATAATTAGCCCTTGGGTTAGAATTCTTAATCACGCGCTTAATAACAAT
This sequence comes from Smittium mucronatum, assembly GCA_001953115.1. NCBI lineage: Eukaryota > Fungi > Kickxellomycota > Harpellomycetes > Harpellales > Legeriomycetaceae > Smittium > Smittium mucronatum. The sequence continues at coordinate 3,757 of LSSL01002667.1, forward strand.
CCCTATAATACCACCAATAGCCACCATTAAGAAGGGGCACAGAGCAACACAACAGATATTGATTTTGAGCTGCCTCCTCTGATAGGAAAGCTTGTTTCTAAGTAGAGCTCTGAACTGGAAAGACTTCCTTTCAACGGGGGTGCTATCATATTCAGAATCCATGATAAAAATGAATATTAAATCTATGCGGTAAGAGAAATTAGATTATGTATTGTTCTATACTAAGAATTCAGACAGCTTATATATGTTTTTCTAGCCTGCTATTAGGATTTGATTATGATTTAGTGAATCTGAATTGGACACTCATTAGTGGAACCAGGGTTGTTTTTTCACCGACAAAAAAAAACAAATGCCAAGCCCAATTGAATGAGTTGTTATCATTGTTTGTAAAAAAATAAATCAAATATGTAATTTCGAAATTAGCTAAACAAGACAGATAAATGGGAGTAATATATTTGTTTCATCAAACCAACCAACCCCTATTTAACGCTAAAAACTAAAATGTATATGAAATTCCAATTTGTATAACCTTATCTCATTTTATTTGACCAATACTCGTTTTCCAAATTCCATAAAACTCGTTTGAAGTATCATTATTGGCCGAAAATTTGGTTGTATTTGTGTTTTCATCCACAAGTGGGCATATAAATAAAGGATGAATACTGACTTTTATAGGTCAAGTAATTTGGCATGATTAAATTTAAAGATATCATTGAATTAATACTATTGGACAATTTACTTGACAATAAATAAATATATTTGTTTAGACGATAAAATCTAAGTACGTAAACAATTATATAATGTATAATAAATTAACGAATGTATTTGCAGTGTTTACTAAGTCGATTTACTTCCAAAAACGTATATTATATTAATAATTTTTACACCAGGGGTAATTTTTTTCATATTTTCCACTGGCTTGAAAGAAATAGTTCAAACACAATTTATGTAATAATTTACAAATGCTTCTGGGCGAATTATTACCAAAGTTAACCCAATAGTTGGGCAACATCTGGAATTCGACACAAGCATTAGTTTCTACAAATGAGTTGTATATTAGCGGTCATATTTGCGCTTAGAACGTGTGGTATTAATCTGAATATGGTAGAGCGTTATTCGTTGTTTGAGGGGTGATTTTAATGTAATTTTTTACGTAATAAAAAATAGATTTATTGAAGAAGGCGCTAAGGAAATAGGGGTATGACAGAATTTTTTTCAAATGCCAAGTTTAGCTAAATATAGTAATTTGATTATCAATAGAAAATAATTGCACCAGTTTATCGTTTTTTGAATTCGCCGATTTTCAAGTACAACAAAGGCTTTCAAGATTTGCAAAATCAATCGATTATTTCAGAAAATCATTAGGTGAAAATCAATATATTTCCTCGGCCACTAAAATCGCCCTAAATTTTTCTCATTCATAGCATCAGATCTCATTATTTGCAATAGCTTCGGAAACAGCGTAGAGAGTCAATTTATAAACAAACCCATTTCAACTATTATGGAACCTACAGCTCTTCTTAAAAACCGATTTTGTATATCAAAAACTCGTTTTCGCGTGGCCATTGGAAAAATACTTATTTTTCTCTTCCTCCACTAGTGGTGTATAAATGATCTATGGATAAGAAAACTAGTCACACTTTGCACATTCCTCTTTTAGTTTTACATGATGGAATTTTATTGGCCGATATCACATCTACTTAGAAATCTAAGTTTATAATTTAATGGCATTACCAATCCAGAATTTGAAGCCCGCTGGGTACAAGCGATTTCCCAATTTTCCGATCTAATGATTCGCGCAATAGATCATTTCTACGATTTTAATAGGTTAACCCTTATCTAAATCAAATCTAAGCGCATAAAATAGGGCTTTTGGTATGCCAAGCCTCTCACTTTTTAATAATTAAAAATCTTTGTTGTGTTATCAGTATCCTAAATCCTCGATGTTTTATTGATATCATTCAATAGTATAGTCGGAGTTTTTTGCGTAACTGACCACTAAAAACCGTTATTTTCAAAGATCTTTCAAAAGATTCAGGAATATATAATGGTATCAGGACTGAAAACCTACAGGACATTTAGCCTAATTTTTAAACCCATTAAACCTCTGATTTAAAAAAATACTATCCTGTAAAAACAAATAATTTCTGCAAAAAATACATGTTTTTGTTAATTTTTCAACTAAGGAATTTTATGGATATTAAATGTGGTTTCTATCTGCAAAAAATTTAAGAGTTTATATTAAACCATTCCGTTTTATAGTTGCCTTCTTAGAATATATGACCATTTAGCCAACGCTAGTCTCATTTAAACACGTTTTGATCAAATTGGATTGTTTGGTTTTTCGATCACCAGAAGCATTTTCTGATTGATAAAATTCTTTGCAATGATTATTACATGCAGGTATTATATCGTCTGTATTACTATTTTGGATATGACCAATTTCATTTAAGCTTATCATATACTCATGTTTATGATTTGTTTAAATTTTTTTGCGTTAATATTATTTGTTTGTTTTTAATAATGCTTAAATTGCACAGGTATATATTATTGGATAGAACAAATTCAATTAATAAAAATACATGTTAGTAACAATTGACATCAGTCAATTTGATTTTTTAGTGATAAAATTTTTTCAACCCCCAAAAACCCTTTCGGGACTAGTTGCACAAAATTAACAATATTTTTTTGTCTTTACTTAATTCCAATTAATAAAATTAACTTTTAATTGGATTAGTCTCCTTTATCATCAAATGGAAGGGAAATTGAATAGATAGAGGCCAAGCATTTTTTTTTGACCTAAAAAGGTCAGTTATACATTTGGCAAGTGGAATAAAACCGAGTCATTCCTTTAAAAAAGTACCGATTTATTTAAACAATAAACAAGATTTGATGCTCAGATGTTTTTTATAATTTTTTAGGCTTGGCTTGGCTTTCAACTTATAAATCCATCAAATTATATTAGCAAATAGAAAATACCTGTAATTTTACAATTCCAACTAAAATATACGATGAATTCATTATTTGTAATTAAATTTACATAATTTGACTATTTTTTACAAATGTTCACATGTTACAAACATTTTTCTATTAATTAATCATCAAGATGATTTAATTGTAGATAGCAATGCCAAGCCGAGAACATTTGGTATATCAGGCATTTTAATACACTTGAATACATCATAATCAGTATATTTTACAATATGGATGATCGGCACTGTCGCCTATACAGCTCTCTTTTCGGTACTTTTCAGCACCAGAAATATAAAAACTATTGTTACTTTTCTGTAAACACAAGAACTTCTTGGATCAAACTTTATCGTAATACGGCTTAATTTTAAAAATTATCAAATATAAAATCGTAAATCAATCTAATGAGAATTATAACGTAAATCAATATCAATCAGCATACTTTGAGAACTCCTTGGGACTTGAAAATGTTGTTGGTCTGCGATTATGTAACTGAATAATAATAATAATCTTGTTTAATAACAGCAAAAATTGGCATGTGCTTTTTTTTTCCAAATTTCCCCTTAAAAAAAAGCGTATTATTTGATTTTAGGTTATAGATGAAAATGGTGGAGAATGCATCACTCTTCATACTTTATGCATGAAGTGTTACTTTATAATTATTAGAAAATCATAGTTGCAACACGGATTATTGCGATTACTTACCTAAATTGTTATATTCTCATTTTGATCTAATAAATAAATTCTACGTTTTTACATCAATATTCATCAAAAATTATTATTCTATTCTTTTAATAATGTATTTTTACGTCTAATTAACTATCTTTAACTTTTAATCTAGGATTTCTATAACATAAATTAAATTTTAGTTTTTTTGGTTAATATATCATTAGACCTAAAAGCGTAAAATAGTTTCTACTTGTTTGAGTCAAGAAAATTAACTTTATATACTAGATTATTTTTTATTATTGATTAAAACATCAATTCGATCTATGTAAAAAACCAGAGCACCAAACATAATATTTGAATAGATCATGATACTTCTGATATCATAAAATAAAATTAATTCATCTATTATTTCAATATAGTCAGTCTAATATATTCTTTTCAGGATTGGATATGCTACGGAATATATTCAATTTCAATTAGACTTGATTAATATTACATCAACATTTTAAACTCAAAATAAGCCATCGGAAATTACTAAAAAAATTTCCTTTTGCGAGTATAGAGTCTTTATAAGGATAAATATGTATTCCTTTGATGTTTTCTGAATCATGTTTTACCTAATTTTATTGTACATTATCTAAATAATAATATTACGTAATGTGTAACAAAAATATCTTTTTGCAGCAGTATTTATTGATTAAGGAATTCCCTATATCTATTAAATGTGTAAATGCTCTTTTTCCACGCTATCATTTTCAGTGCCAAATTAGCATTTTTCTCTTATTCGCCATAAAGTCACTAATATGTATTTGGGAGATTCCCTTTGAGAGATGGCACTTATCTAAAAACATTTTACCACTTTCTTAACTTGGAAAAATTAACATCTATATTGTATAAATTTTTTTGGGTAATTCAAAATTGTAATTACAGAATAAAACTTTATTATCAATGGGTTGAAAATTTATTAGAGATAGACTATTTTTTCACTCTTGCTGGCTTATAATCGAGTCAAATTCCTATTCAACCAATAGTTTTCAAAATAAAAATAAGTCTGGTCCTATAAAGAATATCCCATTTAAGCAAATATCTGAAAGAACCAATAATCCAAATTGGTATAGGATAATCATCAGTTTAAAATTTATATATGACATAAACCATAGACGCTTTTTTTTGCTTCAGCTCAAAAGAGGTCAACTATTTAGCCATTTTTTGGCAATATGTGTTTTTACCACAATCCGTTGACTCCAATAAAATATTTTGGTTACACCAATATTCACCGACATCTTGTGTAGAGCCTTTGAAGCTAATATATTGGTTAATATAGATTGTTGAGACTATATTATTATTGGATGGGAAGCTTCAAAAAACTTGAAATGCTTCAGAATAAAAGACTCCTAATTAATGTGGTCTAAACCCACATGTTTTAAAGGAAAAGGATTAGTTCACTTAATTATTGAATATTCAATCAATTAAATGGTGTTCAGTTGGATCCCAACGATTGTTTCAGGTTCAATAATCGTTTATAACCTTGGATGATACATATATCTTATTTTCTATTTTAGGAAAAACAATATTTATAACATTTATTAGATGTAGTTCATTATATATTCTCAATAATATTATTCCTGTGAATTCATATGTATAAATGTTTTTAAAGGCTATCTATGGTAGATTTTCATTTATTGACTAAAAATAAGATTAGGTAAAAACGCTTAGTATAAACTTCAGTCCATTAATTGCATCAAAAAAGTAAATCGTTTTTTAGGATATATATTCTGTAACAATTACCAAATCTATACTTTTTTTTTTTTTTACGCAGAATTTTTTTCATACTTGAAACAATATAGATATATTGCGCTATTATATCATTAAATTTCACAATTGTAAATATTATCTAATTAGCAAGAATAAGCCAATAACTTTCGATAATGAGGTAGCAATTTTCCTTGGCTAAATTTTGATAGCAACTTTTGGCAAATGGCTTTGCATGGCAATCATATTTTATTCTTGGCAAAATAAGCACCACAATAAATTTATATTACAAAGATTTGATAATGGTAGTTTTGATACTAATTTTTCTGTTGCTATCTACCAAACAAATCGTTAATTTACCCAAATATTAATGTTTTTATAACCATAGATATACAGCACAAGTAATTAAAAAATATCTGCATTATTAATCCTCATATGTTTTATGAGCAATTTATTGGTATAATAATTGTATTGCATAATTAGCCATTATTTTCACAATGCAATAATGTAATCATCTTTTAATCGGAGCCACCTAAAAGATAAGAGCTTGTAAGGAGTCCAAAGGATCTTTCCCTCAAAATTACAGGGTTATTTTCATAGCATATTAATATAAAAGATTCAAAGAAAATATATAAAGGATCAATTCGGCTAATATAGAACGTTAAACTCATATTGTTATCTCTTTGTAATAATGTTTTCTTCTGAGAGTAAAAATTCTGATGTTCCGGCCGTTGATCAGTACAGCGAGCTTGGGACCTCAGATTATTCTGAAAGAGGTTATTTCAAGACTTTCTCTTCTCAGCTCGTAAAAATGCTTAGCAGGAACTTTACTCTCCTCTGCAGGTATTATGTTTCCACATTTTCCCAGGCTTTCCTCAGTCCTATTGCTTTTCTTTTGATCATGTTTGCTCTTCAGAAATCATATGACCACATCAATAAAAAATCTGTTCCTCATCCTGAATCTTATCCTCTCGGGCCCTTGGATATGTGTCAAGGCTTAAAACGAAATGATCCTTGTGTCAACCTCATGTATTACCCTCAATCCACTGACTCTGACTCAATTATGAGGCTATTTGCTAACAACAACCTCGAAAGAACTGGAGTTTCTTCTAGCGACAAGAACGCTATCAATTTTGAAGGAGTATTTGATTTAGATGTAAACACCCCCCCTAATAAGAAATACGGTATCGTTAGTATCCCCAATGAAGACTTTCTGTACAACTATTGCCTCAACAATCCTAATACCACCACATTTGGTATCTCCTTTGAAATTAACAAGCCTGCTGACATATATAAATACCAGCTATGGTTTAACACTACTCTTCAACGAAACGATACAGCTGCATATAACACTCGTGTATTGGGTTTGATTAGAGGTATTGATGAAGCAATTATAGGCTACGCGGGAAACGGAAATGCCCAAATAGAGGTAAATTTAAAGGACTGGCCTACGGTTCCCCCTCAACAATCCTCCCAAATCATAGTAGCAACCCTTGGTCCTATGTTTTTGTTTTCCTCTCAAATGGTCATCTTCATTAACTTTATTTTAATGCTTGTTACTGAAAAAGAGAAGAGACTAAGAGAATCTTTGCAGACGGCCGGCCTGAGACCTGAGGTGTATTGGCTCTCTTGGTATCTGGCTTATTCCGTTGTGGTTGTTATTTGTGTTTTAGTCACAATGGCTATGGGCGCTGCGCTAGATTTGGACGTGTTCAGGAACGCTAACTTCTTTGCTCTTTTCTTCAATCTCCTTCTGCTTAACCTTTCTATGCTTATGGTGGGTTGCATGTTGAGTGCCATGATTAATACGTCGCAAACCGCTGTTCTAGTTAGTGTTTACATATTTGTCATTGGATTGATTCTTATGGGTGCTATTTTCTCAAATCCTAGTTTCACATATATATGGTGGGACTCTGGAACTACTCCAGCCATTCGCCGTGTTCTGATGCTTCTTCCTCCTTTTAACTTTGGTGTTTTATTCGTTACAATTTCAAATTTGGCTTCTGGTTCCGTTCAACCTATTACTGGGACTTACATTCCCGGAATCGGATTCAAGTGGGGTGATCTCTTCAAAGATATTCCTGCCAATTATGTTCAATCAACTGATGTCAACCAGACTTCTATCCCCGTTCCGCATCCCGATTTCTTCCTTACTAGACTTTTGTTGAACATGCTATTATATTTTATTTTGGCTTGGTATTTCGATAAAGTCACTCCCAACAACATCAGAGTAAGAAAATCTGCATTCTTTCCCCTAAACCCTATGTATTGGTTTTCATTGTTTAAATCTAAGAAAACTTACCAGGAGTTATCAACAAATGAGTGGCTCAGCAAATTAAAACCTTCAATTCCTCCTCGACAAAACGAAGATGAGGATGTCACTGCTGAAAGAAGTGCTGTTTTAGATCCCAATGTTGATTATTCTTTAAGGATTGTTGATCTCAATAAGGTATTCCGCAGTGGATTTTTTTCCAGAAAGAAGTTTACTGCTATTGACAGCACGTGCTTGGGTATTAAGGAAGGTGAGGTATTGGCTTTGCTCGGTCAAAATGGTGCTGGTAAATCTACAACAATGAATATTTTGTCCGGCACCATGAACCAATCTGGTGGTGATGCTCTATTTTATGGGATGCCGCTCAAGGATCAACTTTCTGTTAGAAGAATTTTGGGTATTTGCCCACAACATGATATTTTGTTTGATAATCTCAACGCAGTTGAACATATAAGGTTATACGCTGGTATCAAGGGTCTATCTAAAGAGGAGATCGACCGAATTATTGAAGACGGCCTTTACGCTGTGAGGCTTTATTCTGTCAGATTTAAACTCTCTAAAACATATTCAGGAGGTATGAAACGCCGTCTATCCGTTTTAATCGCCACAATCGGAAACCCTAAAGTTGTATTCCTTGATGAGCCAACTACTGGTATGGACCCCGTAAATCGAAGACATGTGTGGAGATACTTGGAGCGTTTCAAAAAAGGCCGTGTAATTATTCTAACTTCTCACTCTATGGAAGAAGCTGATGTCCTTAGTGATAGGGTTGCTATTATGGCTCACGGTAGACTAAGAGCTTTAGGAACAAGTATCAAACTCAAATCTAAATTCGGAATCGGATATAGATTCTCTATGATTGCAAAGGATACTTCCAACTATTCAATTTTGAAGGCAACCGTTTCTAATCTTTTCCCCCAAGCCATCTTAGAGGACGATTCCGCTGGTTCTCTATTATATAATATTCCGAAGGAACATGATGACATCATTCCCAAGTTTGTATCATGGCTAGAAGCTAACCAGGAAAATTTGGTCGATGGGCTTACTCAAGAAGATGGCGATACAGAGTTTTCTATGTCTATGCCTGTGCCTTACCAATCAGAAAAGCCTAATGCTGGTTTATCTTCAAGTAATGGTACTGCTAAATTAATATCTGCTTGGGGAATGTCTCAAACATCTCTCGAGGAGGTTTTCCTCAAACTTGTTAGAGAAGCGCAGATTGAGTATGAGTCTGGGAATTGGTAATAGAAACCTCTGATTCTTGTCTATAATTACATCCCCGCGGTTGATTGTGCTTTCTTTTCCAGTTGCCTATCGTTATATCTGCCTTTTACATCGTTATTACGATTTTGTGAACATTTTTATTTGCATTCTTGATAAGCTATTCTATTTTTTTACTACTTTAAAGTTCTCACTTATCATTTTTGTTTTCATCTCTTGGTTGTAATAAATTTTAGATTATTTTGATTATTTATTGGCTTCTACCAATGTTTCGTCTTACTCCTTATTAATATTAAGTTTAAACTTTTCTATGGCCTACTTTAAAACTCTCTCTCCATTAGAATTAATAAGTTGAATCATCCAATGAAATTATGTATTTCCATTAGCGAAAAAGTTTATTTTTTATATTATTTCCAAGCATTATCGACACTAAGAAAGCTGATAAAAGCTGACCAGCTGGCATTAGAGAGCTGTATTTTGCATACAGGCTATCTGAGCTTCTCTCCTAGATTTTTTTATTTGAATTAGCCAATAAAATTTCTGAATTCCATTACCAAAAAAAAAAAGTTTATTTCTATTTCCATTTTTTATATTTCGACACTAAGCCAGCTGCTTAAAGCTGACCAGATAGTACCAGAGAGCTGTATATTGTATACAGGCTATCTGTACTTAGTGTTTATCAATAACTAAACGCTCTAAT
>LSSL01002668.1:0-10349 GCA_001953115.1 Smittium mucronatum
TTTTTACAAATATATTTATATAAATTCAAGATATATCCTAACTTTTTTATGAAAAAATTGGTAATTCTAATCACTCATTTTATAATTTTTCAATTTTTACTCCATATAAGTAACTTTCACATATTTTATTCATAATCTGAAATGTATGATGAAATATTAAACAGTACTAGAAATAGATTTATTTTATCTTTTGATGGATAACTATATCATATTCAAAGGAAAAATAAAATAAATTGAAACTCATACTGTACTTTCACTGAAAAATATCGATGTCACGGAAAGGGCATAACACACAGAGAACCGCGATATATTTTAAAAGTTTCTTATCACCTTCGCAGTAAAAACTTTGATAGTCAAATTATTATGAAGTCGAAAATCAAAATCGGTCAATCCTCATTTCAGAATCCCTATATATCACCTGTATCCATTATATCGGATAAAAATAGGCTTATACACACACAAGAACTTTCGAAGATTCCATCCAACCATCATTGGTTGGAATGGTTAACAGATTTAAATGTTTAAATTTGAAAAAAACCTTCTAGTATTTTTGACTTAAATGATTTACCACTAAGTTCCACTATTTCAAATAAGCTGGATTAATTTCTAATATATGGTTCAGGGGAAAGTAGAGGTGTTAATAGAACATTTATTTTTTAAATTATAAAAAATTTGGAACAACTTTTCAAATCAGATAATTGGTTTGTGGATGGTACTTTTAAGTTTCGCCAACTATTTTTCGTCAACTTTTTAAAACCCATGGAGTATTATTAGTTTCTTTACTTCTATTGGTATACTGTCTGGTACCTAACAGGAAAGGGGGGATATATAATATAGTATTTAGAGAAACCTTGAAATGCAGCATATCTAAAGGGATAACTGTATGTCCGCCAATCAGTGTAATTGGTGACTTTGAAATAGGAGTTTTAAATTCTATTATTCATTATTTTCAAATTACGTGCATGACTCTACATTTCTTTCACCTTGGTCAAATAGTTTTCGGAAAAGTCCGACAAATGGGACTATCAAAAAAATATTTAAATATGGATAATAGAGATACAAAAAATATATTAAATATATTTATAGGCATTGATTTTTTACCAATAAAGGATATCATTAACGTTTTAAATGAGATTTTAAATTTTTTATAAGAAAATATTCATGGTTTAGGAGAAAATTTCAATAAAATTTATATAAACGGAACTCAAAAAAGAATTAGAAGCTAAATTACGCCACCAAGATATCCCCCAGAATTTTGGTATCAGTACTAAAATATATTAAATGGAGGTAACAGAGCCAAACATATTTTCAAGGCTTGGAAATCAAAGTTCAACAAAATATTGGGAAAAATTATCCATCTATTTACAATTTATAGAAAGTATAAAAAAAGAGCAGAATAGTACTGATATCCTGATAAATGAATTAGAGCCGGGTAAAAAAATAAAGGAGCCACAGCCTATTAAGTATACTAACCTTAATAACAACCTTTTGAACATATTTAATAACTATGAAAGAAAAAAAAGATATGGTGAGCTAATGGATTATTTAGATAAATGTAGATATCTTTTTACTTTATCGCTCTTTTTTTATTTTTTATTTTAAGTTCCTTAATTTAAAAACAAACTTATTAAAGTTTGGGAGAAGTTATGAATTATTACAAGCGATTTTATATTTCTGTAGAAATTCAAATAAAAAGAGGATTTATGATTTAGAAAAAGATTAAGAAATCATCAGATCAAGTTTTTATTATTTAATGAATATAGTACAGTATGGGTATACGTAAATTAAACCATTCATAAAAAACAGTGTGTTTTTGGTTGTGTGCTTTGGGTATGTGTGTCCAGAATTGGTTAAAAATAAGGCATAGGAGGCTGTGACGTGTTTATGAAAAGACTCAGTACATTTTGGAGACCTCTGTTGCTCAAAAATATTTTATATTTTGTATCCGAAGTCCTCAAATTTATTAGCAGAGCACATATAGGCTTTTTATGTCTTTATATTTCAGTTTTATATTTTAAATTTATATAAGAAAAGATGAAGTCATAGATTAAGCTTACATGGTTAAATTTTTAAATAAGAAGAACTTCTATTTATAATTTTAGCCGTGAAATCTCGATCAATATTTTAATCAATAAATTCGGTTCCTTTCCTTTTCTTTCGTTTTTTTTTGTTATTTTTTTGTTTTAGAATTTATTTTCTCGGGTACACTCTTAAAATACTTCACCCGAAAGCTTTATATATATAAAGGTTTTTAAATATATAAATTAGTCCTTGGGGCTCATGTACAGAATTGTATATTTATATATTTATATACGAAAAATATATTTATGACAGGATTAAAATCATTCAGCCCAGTTTGCACAGCAAATTATTTGTGACCATTCCATATATAAATATGGAAGATTTTGGATTTTTTTCAAATTTTTTTAGTATAGTTTTTAATGACGTTATCTTACAATAAAATTCCGTGATACAAAAAAAAAATGGAAGATTTTGGAAATTTTAAAAAACCACATTTAAAACCAACTTCATTCGCAATTTTTGACTTTTTATAGCTTTTAATTTATAACGAATAAAAAATTCCACAACCGCGAGAAAATAAAATGTAATATAAATATAAATATATATATATATTCATCTTATAAAATATGTTTCAAAGCACCTCCATTGTAAATCAAATTTTATTATTTATAAAGAATTGATTCTTTTGGTGTTAAATGAATTAATAGGCCAAATTAAAAATAGGTGAAGGCTGTAGGCGAAGCTGAAATTGGGTGGATTTTTTATTGTGTAAAATTTTAAATAGAAAAAAAAATTTATGCAGAAATTTGTTATTAGATCAATCATAATTGGTTAAATATTCAAATCAAGTCATTTTTCTCGATGTTTTTTTTAAATTAATTAATTGGAACACTTATTTATTTCTCATATATAATCTTAAAAAACGTAAAATTTACATAAGCATTAAAGTTTTTGTCATAAAAAAAAAACAAATCATTTTTATTATGCATTTTTTTAAACTTTTAAATAAATACTGAATAAAATCAAGAAGGCCCAGTTAAATTTATTACCTCGAATTTATCATGAACATAACAAAAAGTTAAAAAAATTTTATGGAGTAATATAACCACTATTAAAAAAATTATAATCTTGATGTCAACTCTATTATTCTTAACTAACAAGATTCGTCACAAATCAATTAAGCAATATATCATCTATGCTGAAAAATTGGAAACAAGTTGATCATACCGAGTATACTTGGAACATCGATAGATTGAGAATTTCATACACCAAAAGTTTAGATGGTGTTAAATATAAGGTTTTCAAATCCAAAAAGAGTGATGTTTTAGGTATCTTGGGTGACTTAAAGATATTAAACCCCCATTTAAATAAAATCAACACCTATTCGTCTACTGATCATTTAGAAAACTGTCATTCTTAAAAAATTTAAATTCGAAAATGATAAAATGTTGAGTCTTTATGGATTATGATTTAAACCGAAAACAATAAAACGTTCTTTTGGTTCAGAGGAATCAAGCCTAGGCATAAAAAAATTTAAACAACTATCAAAAATTACAAAATACAAATCGTAAAAAACTACTAGTTTCTACAGAGAATCTTGAAATATGCTATAAAAAACTTAAGGAATATCGCAACCTCGGTGGAGCATATGTAGCTGATTATTCAATAGAAATTTATAAGTTTGGATATATTATGGCATTAAAAAGCTTAAATAATTATTTTCAAAATCTGTAAATTTACATATAGACTCAACATTTGGATTTTTAATCGAAGATTATCCCGCAATAGTCGCCGGATTTACTGACATAAATCAAAAATTTAAACCCGTAGCGATAGGTGTTACAAAAAAAGACGATTCTAATTCATAACTATGGATGTTTAACACCCTGAAAAACGAGCTTAATAAAATTTTTTTAGCTGGAATGTAATGGTTTTAATAGTAGACTCAGCTGAAGCGATTTCTAAGGCCAAAAAGATGTTTGATTATACCATGAGCAGAACTAATTGCTGGTTTCATGTATCAAAAAAAATATCGGACGTCCTTAATACCGATAAAATAAATTACAAAAATGACATCAATAATTATGTCCATATGATCCAACTCATCCCCACACAAAAATTTTTTTGAAAATTTTGTTCAAATTGAAATCGCCTCAAATAACTAGGATGAATGATATAATCGGGAAAATTGATGAAAGCTACTTTTCAAAATACCCTAACTGGAATGAAAGCTTCGATATATTCTCAAATTCGACAAATAATGCACTAGAAAGGTTCAATAGAACCATTAAAGACAAATACACTGAATGGAATAAAGTCTCACTAATAGAATACATAGATATCACTAAAATAATAATCGAAGAATATTCTGAATTTTACATTCAGAAATTTGATTTGATTGATTATAATGAATTATCTGAGAAAAAGCTGAGCTTTATTTTTTTTATTTGGACGATTATTTTGAAAAGCAAGTATATTTGGTACCGGAAAAAATAATGAATGTTATGACTTTGAATATTTTAAGGTATATATTGGTATACCTTTTTTTTTCAAGCTTCTATTCAACGGTGAAAGTATTTACTGACTTTTATTTTATTTTTTCAAACAAAAATATAAATAAATACAAAGATTTGTATTGTTATTTATTCAATTATTTGAAGAAGAAGAAATGTCAGCACATTTATCATTTTCATCTGAAAGTCCGAAAAAAAGGCTTGCTAAACATTAATTTGCCACAAGGAAAAATAAAAACAGGAATACCAAAAAGAACATTAAAGAACATCAGCTTCAGCAGATTTTAATGAACTTTTTTATTTATATCAAAATTTTAATTCTAAATACCAATAAATAATTTAAATGAACATAAATTTGCGTGAATATAGTATTTTATAAAGTATATCACTTTTCCTATAATAAACAAACACCATATTTTAAGTTTAATCAAAAAATAGAGTGCAGTAAAATCAAAAAAATTAAAAGAGAATGGCATTTTATCAAAAAAGCGTTTAATCATATTATAATTTACCTATTTCGTAGTGAATTCTTTATTGTACTTTTTTTTTATTGAATATAATGTGCAGGGCATATAATTTTCTATGACATATAAAAAAAGTTAAACATGGTTATTATAATAAATAGTTCAAATTGAAATCAATTTTTTGGCTTATCTTAACAACAAAAGGAAAATTAGATTAAATTTTTACACTGTAAATAATATGTCTGCGCTGTATATAACACATATATATAAGCTCTATAATTCTATAAAAATGGAAAGGTTGTTGATAAAAATTTATTTTAATATTTTACACTCACGCTTCAGTGAAATTGTGTAAATATTTGTATGATAAAAGTTGGTTGGATATCAAATTGAAAACTTACTATATATCGATGTGCTTTCCAAAGAAACCCATTGATGATTCTGATACTCGAGATTTCTTATGAGTACACTTTTCGAATTTAATGGTTTAAGATAATATATTAGAAGTGAAAATGGATAATATTCTTTGCAAACCCAAAAAACTTTATTGACACTCGTACCCTTTCTATAAAAGTAAGAAGGTGTTGAGATAAAATTAGAATTCTTACATTCGTAAATTTTTACAATTTCGAAAATAGAGGTTTTCCACAAATATTTTTTAACGCAAAATTCTGTGTTAATATAACTTCCAATTGGATTTTTTTGATGAGCTAAAGATTTTTTTATTGAAAAATCATTGTAGTTTAAAAAATAAAGATGTGATTTGCCCGAAATTTGGTCAAATTTTTTAATGCTTATTTAAATCTTACAATTTTAAAGATTAAATAAGAGAAATAATTAAGTGGCCCAATTAATTAATTTAAAAAAACCATCGAGAAAAATTGCTTGGATTTAGCTAAGAGGAAGTTTGTGATTTAAGCTTAAATGAAGATGGGCTTGGATTTACCTAAAGCGTCTTGCAGATTAGTAAACCGGCTTTAGTGTGATTATTAAATTTTCTGAATTACTAAAAAGGCTTGTGTTTAACAGCTAATCATTATAATTTAATTGAAATATTAATTAGTTAGATTGGATTTATGGTGAAAATATCATTAGGTTTAATTAAAATAGGTCAATAGCCCTGACTCCAGATCAAAGAATTGCAGAAATATTTCTAACTCAATTTTTGCGACAGTCTCGCGTCAAAATTCCACATAATATTAATATTATTTAAAGAAAATTTCATAATAGGTGGTGGTACAGTTGAATCCATCCCCTCATTTTACACTAAGTTCCAAATATCAAACTTAGGATGTTCTACTTATATCTTGGTAATGATGATATTATCAAATAAAAATATAATAGCTATCTTTCTAAAAACTTAAGCCCTGACTCAAAATACGCATACTGCTTGTTAGATATTATTAAATCCCAATTTCATTCTTATATTAAAAAAGTACACGTTTGAACAGTTTATATCCCCCATTTTCGCTCAATTAAATTTCTATGCACAATATTAGGTGAAATAATAAATGAAACTGTGAAAAAATTTTATTTGAAACATTTTACAGAGTACCACGGAAAATTCAGTTTAGACGGGCATTTAGGTATTTTTTTTTTATAAAAAAATATTTAAAAAACCAATAAAATCATGACTAAATAATTTAGGGACACTAACTGTATATCTAAATAGAGCGATGCCAAAAAAGGGTGTAAAAAAATATAAGAACTTTTAAAATGTTTTTTAGAAATCTCATAAAAAAATTATAAAAATAATTTAAATCTAGTGGATGTTAAATTTTGTATATACTATGGAAGATCCATGAAAATATATCTGAAAAAATGATTATTGAAAATTTCAAAGCATGAGTTTCTTTCAGTATAAAATTGGGAAGATTGTTAGATTCTGAAATTATTACACTTAATCTTCGGGAATATTTAGATTTGGATTTCAGAATTGAATGTAGAATAGACAAAAAATCACGAAATACTCTTTGAAGAAAGAAATCGAAAACGAAATTGAAATTAAAACAAATTCTGATATGGGTAGAAACTCTCAATATAGTCAAAAAAATGTAATAAAACTAACTAGAAATTCTTAAAAAATTTCTGAAGATTACTTATAACAAAACATGCAGTTTATTTTAATTAAAATTTTCTGTTAAATTTACTATTTTAATTTATATTTATATTTCGAAATTTGGTTTGGGGTTGGAGTTATTATGCCTTTGCACTTAAGATAAATCTCGAAGTTTATTTCACTGCTTCTTAAAAAAATCGACTTTAAGATTTATAATCATGTAAAATTTTCAGTTGTTTTCATCCAGTTTTTATTTATAAACTGATAAATAAAGTGAATGAAGATTGATACAATGTAGAAAAATTATTTGGGATGTTTATATGATATATTTATATATTTTTTGGTTGTATTTTTATAGATTAAGATATAGGGTTAGGTAAAAAAAGTTTTTGAGGTCTTAATACTTCTCCCACATATCAATAATACTTAGCCTATAATTTTTTATATTTTTGTAACTAATTTTAAATAAAAATTTCATTTCAACTATTTCATTTTCATTTTCATTTTCATCATATTTTTAAAAGTAAAAAAGTTTAAAGGGCAGGGAAAAAACTACTAGCTTTTATATTCTCTTCTTAGTTAACTATTGTTGTCAAAATTAAGAAGGCTTTTTCAACATATCAAGAGCACTAAAAGTCATTGTTAACAAAAAAAAATCTTCCCTATTAAACCGTTAAAAATTTAATATCTCATGTATAAAAATAACTTTGAATATAAAAATTAGGTTCGGTGTATTTCAGAAAAAAGTCAAATTTTCATTATTTACACGGAGGGGGGGGGGATTGAATCTAGCCGCATAATCTTTTTTTAAATTTTTAGTTATTTTATTTTTATTAGCTCTATTGATAAAGAATTTTTTTTTGAGTTTATCAATCAAAATATTTGAATTAAAATAAATAAAAAGTTCTAATTCATCCGATTTTTCTAATATCCATATTCTTCATTTTGAAAAAAATAAAAGCTCTACCAATTTAAATGATCAAACACATTAAAATTTCTTATAAACATAACAATTTCTTCTTTTTTTCAATTTTTTTCAATGAGAAATCAAAATGTGTATGTTTGTTTAAAAAATCGAAAATTAGCTATTGAAATTAGATTATCAAACATTCGACTCAATGAAAAAGATATTGAGGCTCAAAATATGAGAAAAGTTAAATCTGTAATCTTTTTTAGATATTTACGTGAGTTATTTTTACTTGAAAGAAAAAAAGATTTTATATATAAATAGGAATAAATGATTATATTTTAATTATATTTATATTTTTCAACAGTATATATCACTTTTTTTAAAAAGCTCTTGTTTGGAATGAATTTTTTGAAATCAGAGATGAAGTTAAGAATGTGCTGATTGAAATTGGGTTTGAGGTTTATAATGGGTTGATGTAAATCAGGGTTGAATTTTGGAGTAATTTTTTTTTTTAAAATAGCGTATTTTCTATTAAAAAACCATTGCGGTTATCGAATGCAGTAATATGGATACCTATCCCTAAAGTATTTTCTAGTAAAATTATTTCAAAGAATTCAAATTTTATATTGCCTAACACCGAAAAAAAATATTGAAATCTATTAAGTAAATTTTTTTAATTTGATCAAAAAAAAATCCTTATTTAATCTATATATTCCTATTTGGGACATTATTTACAATATTTCAATTTATATTATATTAATTATAAAATTAGCCTATAATCTGAATAGAAACAAGTGTCTACTTCATCAAATAACTTCCCATATATACAAAATTATCCTGTAGAAATTATTAATATATATTTTTCGTGATTTATCATACGCTAGTGCCGACCCACCATCAATAATATAACATTATCTTGTTTATATTTGGTATATATGTTGAAGGGCTTCTGTTTCGGCGAACCCTTTATTCCTAAGAACTATCGGCTCGCCAGAATTTTCCTGGGTATCTGAGACCTTCTGTGGATTTGGATTCGGCTGCGTGGTGTTGGTCATTCTTTGTCTTTGTTAAATTATTTATTATTTATTATTTATTGTTTTTTGGTTATTTTTAATTTATTTATTATTTATTGTTTTTTGGTTATTTTTAATTCATTTATTTATTTATTTTTTAAAAAAGTTAATATTTGCTTTTTTATTTATTTTAAGATATGAATATAAAATAAATATTTAATGTAAATTGATTATCTAAAGGAAAAATAAGATGAATTATTGTTTGACTAAGATTATAAGTTATTAGTAATTATATGTTTAAAACGGAATAAAACGCAGAATAATCGGTATTCAAGTTTAATAAAAGTTTTAATGGTTTTTTGACTCATAGAAAGGTTAAAAATTGTTTTTTTTTCTCAGCACCCTCCACCTTTGTTATAGGAATTTTGGTGGCTTTATACGAATAATTTTTGAGCTTTCACCTCCAAAAAACTTCCCCTGTACAGCCAAAGACAAACGGCTTTAATTTTTATGAAACTTTTTCTTTTCTTTATATCTGCAGATTTCTTGAATAGTCCGATTTTAGTATACCTTTTTACCCGTCCCTTTACTTTGTTCATTTAAAGTTTTCCTTTGTAAAAAGATAATTTATGTAGATCATTTATACAGAATTTAATTCCGCCTAAAAAAAAATCTATACAACCAATCAATACCAGAATTGAAATCACTTCCATATATATGTATATATTTTATGTAATCTTGAATTCAATTTGTTTGTGATCCGATAAAACAGGGTCAACTCCCCTATGCTCATTTGGTCCGATTTAGTTATATTTAATCTACCATGTGGATTTGGTTCATTCTGAGTGGATTTCAATCATATGCGAATTAAAATTTTCTCTATATTGGACTATCATATTTTTAATAAGAAAAAAATAGCGAATTGAAACAAATAAATCTTTTTTTTTTTTGCCTAATGGAAGTTCGTATTCCAATAGAAAAAAAGCCTCAATATAGGGCTTCGAAAAGGGAATATTTTTTTAAAAACCAACGATTTTAATTCGGCGTAACTCAAAACCTCCACCAATCTTTAGGTTCAAGAACCACAAAAATAACTTTCGAGTTAAATATAGTGACTTCATAAAATGCTTAGGGTTCATAACCGACGATATACATGAGATTCAGGCAATTAAAAATAGAAAAGTTTCGGATCATATCCTTCAACAGCTTATAAAGGATAGTTGTAGCAGGTAAGAGCGCATATTTGATTTTTTTTTAAAATGTGATATTGAATTTAAAAAAAAAATCACTATTGAAGAAATTTACCTAACGTATTTGAAAATTAATAAGAATTTTTGTTATAATTTTATATTTTTGATTTAGGAAGCG
>LSSL01002670.1:0-26681 GCA_001953115.1 Smittium mucronatum
ATCAAACGCAATTAATGCAATAAAATCTGATAGCGAAATTTACTACGATAAAAAAATGAAATGACTATACGAACAATAAATCAATAGTGACTCCAGAAAATACTGGAGAACCATCAAATCATACACTGGGAACACGCCCAGGAGCATTTCGGACGGCCCGATGTATGATAAAAATAAAAATATTATAACTGAAAAAAACAAAAAGCTTAAAATTTGGAATAAAATTTTTGGTGAATTGACCAATAATTCTATTGGGAATAGCCGCAGTGCAACTAAGTGGGAATCACTGCTAATTACCGACGGCGACTATTTCCCAGAGTGCGACACTAGTATCAAATGGTCTGATATCACCATAGCATTAAGTGATACACCTAATACCAAGGTTCCTGGCTCTGATGGAATTACCAGTGAGGTATGGAAACTGGTGGTCTCCGAAAAAATTCCAGAGTCAAAAATGGCAAAAATTATTTTCAAAATTATCAATATTATGTACGATTCTGGGGAAATCCCAAATAATATGGACACTAATATAGTGGTGCCAGTACCTAAAAAGGTAGATATGAAATACCCCGATAATTATCGGGGAATTTCGCTGATTCAAACCTTTCGATTCTATTATCCAAAATAATAGCTACCAAATTGGCTCAAATTGATAAAAAATACGAAATTCTAGTCAAAGAGCAAGCCGGATTTCGAAATTTCGAGGAGTGCGCCACTTAAGAGACCACCCTCTACGAAATTTTTCTGCGAAGAAAAATAAAAAATAAAAAAACCTTCATATACTATATCGACTATAGAAAAGTGTACGACCGAGTGTCCCATACCGCACTGCTGTAGAAACTGAAGGGCATTGGGATTGGAGGTAAATTACTCAATGCTATCTGGGGCCTATACAGGTAACCGAAAATAGCTGTTAGGATTGGAAATGATATCTCTAAACCCACCGACTACCTATGTGGGCTGCGACAAGGCTGCCCAGCCTCACCAATACTTTTCGATTTTTATATTAACGATCTTTTCAAGGGAATTAAAGGTGTATATTTCCCTGAACTCATCTCTAGGATACCTGGGCTGCTCTTTGCCGACGACACCGTATCATTGGCAGAATCAGAGGCTGATATGCAAATTGCATTAAATCAAATTACTGATTGGTCAAACACATGGGAAATGGCTGTGAATGCATCCAAGTGCGGTGTAATGAATGTCGCCGGTACTCAATCGTCTGATCTGATATTACAAGCCCAAAATATCCCAAAAACTGATCAGTATTCATATTTGGGCTATATAATTAACTATAAATGGGACGTGTCTGGGACCATCAATAACAATAAATTGTAGGAAAAAAGGCTTTCTATGCTGATTATAGCTTTTTTAAGCCGATTTGACGTGCCTAACAGCTTATATTAAAGTTTATAAATTCGGTTCTGATGCCTATTGTCTGTCACGGAGGCGAGATCTTTGGCATGAGTGAAGCCAGAGTCAAGCCGATCCTGACCGAAATCGACAAAGCCATCAGACTGGTTACCAATTTGGTTAAGCCTGCCGCCATGTAAGGGATACGAGCCAAGCTGGGTATACAATTTGTCTTTTTAAAAACCAGCACTGCTTGAGAGCTTGCATATCACAAATTGTCAACTTTAAGAACTTGGATATCCGACCTCATTAGGTTGCCCATCAAGGCCAGAATTGCCATCTAGTTGACAGACAGTGAAAGATGGATAAATAAATTTGGTGTTCAGAACTCAAAATATGAAACAAAAATCACAATATTCTATAGGAAAAATAAAAATAACCGGTCAAAAATCCACCAGTGGACGGTGGACCAAAAAATCGGCGGAAAAAGAAACTGGATTAATCTTCATCTGCTGTACCCTGACCTGAAACTTGGCTTTCAGGAAATCAGGAAAATGCGAATGGGAACCTTCCGGACCGTTCAGTGACAACCAAATATGAAATTTTTATATGAAATATTTTAAAAAAATTATCCCTTCTGCAAAGTCGATGAGCCTGAAACTGTCGACAAAATCTTATTAGATTGCTCTAGATGGAATAGAAAGCGAACTGAGACGATCCGCAGGTTCATACCTGCACCAATTTGCTCAACATAAAAAAAAACTTTCGAATTTTAATGAATCCCGGTTGAGGATAGTTGAAAAACATCTTGGCAGGAGTCTAAAAATAATTTGAACCAGATAAAAACTGACACTACCGAACTAAAATCTGCGCTGGAAACATCAAAATTTCCGATTGGAAGCCGCATGACACGAAAAATTAAGCTGCAGAGTATAAGTGAGTCACCAGCCCCTCTAACAAATTCCTTCGTGCCATGGAGCTTCTTTAGCAGCAGAGAGAATTTGGGTGAAATTTTTAAATTAATATTTATAAATTTTTTTAACTTTAAAATAAATTTTTGTAATATATATCATACACTCTTTGATAATTTATAAATGTAAATTTACTTTTTTTGAATTTTTTCAAAGCACAGCGAAACCAATTTTTTAAAACGAAATAATTTACTGCAAAATAATCCATCAAATTTCCATTGAATAAATATCAAATGAAAAAATAATATTTTCGAGAGAATTCAAAAAAACAATTTTTAATTGTGGAATCTTATAGGATACCAAACTCTAAATTATTTGATAGAACCCCCCCCCTCCCACCCCGAAAGTAACTAATTAGCATATGGTTAATTATTAAAAACAAGATCTATTAATAATTTAAAAGTACTTTTATTAGTTAACAAGAACCATTATTAATTTCCAAGATGTTTTCATTATTTTCCTCACAAGATCAAGATTTTACCCAACTGAATCCAAGATTTTTTTCGCAATGATTTCGTATATTTTTTTATTGGTCAAATATCTTGAATTTTCTTGAATTTTCTTGAATTTTTTTTGAATTTTTGACTTACGTAATATTTTTTTATACAAAATAAAAATTTCCAGCAAAATCATTATATAAAATTATTAATTTGATATTCCCAGGAAAGGTAATTTTTAAGCTAAATTTGCACAAAAACCTTTAAGAGTTTCAAAAAAAACAATTTCTTTCTTGAAAAGAAATAGCGGTTTAATTTTGTATTATATAATATATATTAAGATCCCTTTTCTTTTTAACTATGCAAATAACAGGGAGCAAATAAAAACACACGATTTTAATCAGGTTTTTTTTAGAGAAAGAAAAAGAAGAATAAAATAGAGCCATATCCCTTCATCTTTTTTTCATTTAAATGCCTTCGCCATGATCTTTTAGCTCAAGTTTTTGCATTTTTTATATCATGTATATAGATATATTTAGGTATAAGGTAAGTTTTTCATAGTCAAATCATTGAATTGAGATTATATTTTTGTATTATTTCTAATATAAAATGTTTTATGAAGTTTTTAAAAGTATTTTACTGACTGTTAGAAATGTAAAAAATCAAATTTATCACTTCATATACGAAAATATGCCTATTTACATGACTTTATTCAAAAAGCTATTCAAAATATTATTTATATGTGCTTGTTTTTATCATATATATCTATGTTTTATTAATTTCTAAATCTGGGTATTGATTTCATTAGGGGTTTTTTTGTTAAAGCACGGCTATATTCCTTAATTTTAAAAAAATTCTAAAAAAACTTTATCTGTATTCATAAATCGGAATACACCTCAATCATAAAGTAGCTCCAAGTTAGAAAGATAGATATAAAAATAGTTGTTTTTTATTATTTTTTTTCAAATAAAATTTACAAAATAATCCAAAATTCGATATGAATTTATCAAGTTTTATTTAATTCTAATTTTAATTGAACAGCGAGAAGTTGAGCCTTATGGAAGACCAAAAGTAGGACAAAAAATTTTCATAAACATTTTTTTTCAACCTTGCTTTCTTCTGTTTAGAATAAGACTGATATTAATGACATCAGTCTTATCATTTTTTAATAAAAATGAGTATATTTGTTTACATTTTTTCTTTTTTAGAAAGTTAAAGCATGAAAAATATATATTGAAGTGGGTTTGTATATGTTTATTCAAGTATATTAATACCGATGATTTGAAAATTTTCTGCATTCTTTCTAGGTTATCAAATGTTTCCAGCATTAATTTTTCACGAATTATCTCAAAATTTAATCTTTGATAACCTTCTTCGATAAAATATACATACTTTCCTTGAGATTCAAATAAAAATTTGAATTCTATTGTTTAAATTTTTTTTAAAGAGACTTCATTTTATCCAATTTTATGCGTATTTGGCAAGTAGAAAATTTCCGACTCGGCTATTAAACGTTTTGATATACTTATAAGCTCAATCAAGGAAGTTTTCTGCCAATCTTTATACTTGTCTTTTATTGTCCTACTAAACCTTTCAAGCAAATATTTTGTTTAGGATTCAAATAAATTAAAACTTTCGTTCCAATTTGAATTTTTCTCAAAATACAAATCATTTATTTTTTTCAGTGATCCTTCCACTCTGGAAAATTGTGTCCATTTTTCAAAAACAATTTTTTTGAACTTTAGAAAAGCTTTTGATTGGGAATTAGCTGTATTTTTCAAATAAAGAATTTTATGTCGCCTTTATAAGCGTCTCCTTCCGAGTTAATAAAATCTGATATTTTCTTAGATGTATGGTACCAAAATTTTACTCTTGCCATCCAATTATCAAAGAAGTTATTTGCTTTAGTTATGGTTTCAGCATATTCGGATATTATAGTTTTTTCTGGCCAATTTTAGCCTAGATTTATAAGTTCCTTATTTAGGGTTTCTAATAAATACTGATAAGATTTATAATCACCATTTTTTGTTACACCTATTGTCACAGGGATGAATTTCTGATCTATATCAATAAATCCACAAACTATTACAGGATAATTTCCATGTATTAACCTGAATTTGGAGTGTATATATTGCTAGATTTCGTAAATGCTTCTATAAGGCTTTTAGAAGTCATTATATACCCAAATCTGTTTATTTTAGAAAAATAATCAGCAAAATATGGCTCCTGCGAGTCAGATTTGTAAGCAATAAATTTAAATCTTTGCTAGAAATTTTAAATAGGGTTTATTTTATTTTTTTGAAATTTTTGTTTTGTAGTTATTTATAGTAGTGTATATGTCTTTAATATCAAAATTATTACCTCTGTAATCCAAATTTATTTTAATTTATTTTGGTTTATTTCGTAGTAGATGGAGGCCCAGAGTTTTATTTTTTACTACGAACCTCTTTTCAAAAAAGACATCTTTAAAATGCTTTTGAATAAAAAAAGTTTCTACATTCCCAGAATTTTTTGTTATAACTTTCAAAGCTCCCATAAAATTTATTAATTTTTGGTTAACACAATTATATTGTGTATATTTGAAGCTAGATAAGTGTTTGTTAAAGGAAACTCTCGACTTTTCTACATTTTTTCTCAAAATAAATTTTAGACTAATACAAATTCCTTAAGTTTATAATTCATGTTTGGATTATTGAGTATATTTCTATTATCAGCAAAGCCATAAAACTTATGTTATACACACATTAATATATATATATATGTAACAAATTTACTTAAGATAATATTATTTTATTTACAAAGGGATCGTTATAGCGAAATTTAAATCACTAAAAAAATCAAAATAAAATTTACTAGAAGATTTTATCTTGGATAAAAAAAAATATTACGTAAGTCAAAAATTCAAAAAAAAAAGTCAAGAAATTTAAGATATTTTACCAATAAAAAAATATACGAAATTATTGCGAAAAAAATCTTGGATTCAGTTGGATAAAATCTTGATCTTGCGAGGAAAATAATGAAAACATCTTTTGTCTGTCTAAAAAATCTTGGAAATTAATAATGGTTCTTGTTAACTAATAAAAGTACATGTAAATTATTAATAAATCTTGTGTTTAATAATTAGCTTTAATACATATTTGGATTTTTAGATAGTGAACCACACTGCCATGAGAAATAAGATGATTGAGTTGAATAAAAATCCTCATAAAAACAATTTCAAATATGATTCAAAGTAAAATAACATACTAGCAGATTAAAATAACCAGTATTTTACTATCATCATACTTACAAAGAGCTTTTTTTAAGCCCATTAAATTGGCCAAAATCATACACTATCATCAGTCCTACAAAGAACTTTTTCTAATCTTATTAAATTAACCAACACCAAAACTATAATTATAATTACAAAGAGCGATATGCTATTTTTTTCCCTCACTCATCCAGTTTTAGTAATTATTTATTTAAAAAAAGAATTTTTAAACAAGCATATACTAATAGAAATAAAAGATGAAGGACAAAATACCACCCTATAAATAACACCGAACAAGATCATTTTGAACTGGCACGGAGGAAAAATAATCAAAATTCATTAAAAATTTGTTATAGGCTTCGTCGCGATATTATTAATATAACTCTTTTCTATAATTACTTTCCAACATATAGTATATAAAAGGACATTAATTCTTTATTATACTTTATTATTTACTTTTATTAAAGATTTTTTTATTTTTTCGAACTTTCACAACTAGATAAAAATAAAATAAATTAAATTAAATTAATTTAATTTAATTTAATTTAATTTAATTTAATTTATTAAATATTAATCATTAATCGTTTATTGCAAAATTATAAACCCAATTTCATCCCAGTTGAACTTCACACTAAACGAAAAAATTATAGCAACTCATAAAATTTCTAAATCGACGTGGCTTCCGAGACTGGTGGCCAGATTCCAGTTACTACTGACATGCGCCAGGAACAGATATAAGCCTTTAAGGATCGCAAACTTGCGGCAGAAGTTTTCAGCAGGCCAAGAAAACCCCCAAAATATAAATAAATATATTTTTATTAAGCTAAAAAATTCCTGTGAAATATAAATTAATTTATTTTTTTTACTATTTTTTAAAATAAATAAATCCCTAATTTTTACGATTAAAATTTGCTATTTTGAGCAGTACAACTTTTTGTGTAAAATTCAATAAAATCGCTTTGTATTTTATTTATTCGTAAACTAATTCCAAAATATCAAAAGTTAATAATTGATTTTATTATTTATGATGGGTTCCCATAGCTACTTTGAAAGCAAAAGAGTATTTTATTTACGCATATATTCATTTAATAAATAAAAATAAGTTTTTTTGTAATCATAACAGTGTAAATTAAAGTAATTCTGTGGGGTTTTGGGTTGATATTTCGGAATTAAAAGAAAACCACGTTTTTAAAGAGGGAATAATGTGTATCATGTTTTACAGAAAGATATAAACACTGTTAAAATAACAAAATAATAATAATCAAACCTTATAATTAAAGATAGATGGTGCACTATGGGACTTTTTAGAACCAGTCTTTATCACCAAGCTACCCATCGTAATTTCTTGTAATATTCACATAGTAGCTTTTATTGCCATTTTGCTATCAATTATAATAGAATTAGTCTATTATCCTATATATATTATTGAATTAATAGCCTCCATAATGATAATCTTAAAAATCAAATATTTTTTGAATAAAAGCCAAGTTGATACAGTTGACGACATAAGCCCTCAAAAATCCTGATAATGTCAAAAAAATTCATGTATATATTTCAACAGGTAGAAAAAACGAATAATTGTTTATACTTCTAAATTTAGTTTTATTTTAATTTTAATAAGTATAATTTTCATATAGTGTAAAATAAATTGGAAGTATATTAATCTTATAAATTTTTCCAGAAGTGTTTTTTTTACTTAAAATCCGAAAAAAAATTTTGTTCATTTTTTATTTGATAAAAATTGTATGAATAACCGATTTTTTTTTAGAAATTTTTTTCCTAATAATGGATTTCGATGCATACGTAACATATCTTCTATGTAAAAAGCACTATTGAAATATTTGTAATATAAAATTTAAAGACACGTTTACGGAATATTAAGGGGTTTTTTTAACGATTAAGTGATTTTATTCCTATTCTGGAGTCTCGTGTATTTTTTCCTCATAATATTCTTCTAGTTTTTTCACCGATTCATACTAAAATAAACCATATATATTAGATTTCTATTCGATAATAAATATTTAACGAAAAAAAAATTTACCAGAATAAACTTGCGAAATTTTTATTGCATTTTTTTAGTTTTAAGGACTTTTGGGTATTATTACTAAAACATCCAAAGTCATGAAATAGTGGATTTTTTATTTTTTAAGCCAAATAACTTATTTATTGATACGTTTTACCCCTTTTATTTTTTTTTCTCAAAAAATAAAATCCTCGCAAAATAAATCTCTTCCAATTGTGAAAATATTTATAACCCGATTTTTTTATTTCTATGTGAAGATTATCTAGCACGCCTGACCTATTACTTATAAAATTCTGTTATCCCTTTCTTTTAAATTATTCTATTTTTTAAAAAAATCCTTTTTTTTTTAATAAATAAATATATGAATCATACATCATCCTAGACCGCATATAGGGTCGTATAGTGTCAGATGTGTTATCTCACTCTAACAAAACTATTTATATAAAATTTAAAACGTGGAGTATAATAAATCAAACATCTAGCTCTGTATTAATATAAGAATAAGGCGGTTTTTCAATTTTTTTAAAAAAAATTAACGACTAATTATCAGATTTTTCAAAAAAAATTGATTATTTTTTAAAAAAATGCTAAAAAAATTATTAGGTCTCAACTCTTGTTATATTTTATAAAATTATTTATCTTTTTATAAAAACAGTAGCCAAATATCACCTACCAACTTGTAAATATATTAAATGTATATTTTGTAATAGTGTCTTCAGAATTTTTTTTTGTGTCGCATTATTATATTTTATATTAGGATGCCTTATTTTATGAATAAGAAATATAATTTTATTTGGAAAATTTTTTTTTTTAGAAAGCTCCATAAATAATAATTTATTTTCACTCCCAATAACTCATGTGTTAAGATTTGATTTTATACCTTTTTCAAGTTTCATTTAAATTCTATTTTAGAACATTTTGGACTTATAACATACTAATTCTAAAATATATATATATATATAGTCATTAGTGAATTCTCGATCAGCTTTATCTAAGTTTGGGAAAGTTTCTTAAAAAACTTCATAAAATTAAATCGTGTTTAATAACTTATTCAGTCCTTGATATTTTGTGCTAATGAATAATGAAAAATGCCAATTTTTAAAAAATACTGATAAATTTCATAAACACTGAGATCAAGAACTATTCCATAAAATTTTAATAAACGGCAACTTTTTATTTTTAACCCTCGCTAATTTGAATATAAAATCAATCTATAAATGGACACTAGCAAAAAGTATGTAATATATCTTTGTGGAATATTCTCTTTCTATTATATAATTAATAAGCAGAGAATTTATTATTACATAAAATTTAAAAAAACTAAAACCCAATTAAATCATAGTTCTATTTTTTTTTAAAAAAAAATATATCTAAGTCTAATGTTTAGGCTAAATAAATTTTTTTTGGAACATTATCATTATTTAAAAAATTACTACATCAAAATAAGAATATGATTGCTAAATTAATTGATCAATTTATAGGTAAAAAAAAATTTAAACTGGCAAAATATCCAAAAAATTAAAGATCGTTTTTGTTTTATATAATATTATTGTTAGACATTTTTCGAATTGAATGATTATTTTTTGAATTCATCATCAAAATTTTAAACTATCACTAAAGTAATTAATCAATTTTGAATTTTCATTTATTTATAGATAGATGAATAATACCACTACCATAATCTTAATTGAAGTTAGAATAAAAAAAATAGTAAATAAACGCCTTAAAAAATATTTTTATATGATTTTGGGGGCTTTTACTTACTCTAAAAACCCATTATGCTTATTTTCATAATTTTGTTTTTTTAATAATATTTGCAACATGTATTAGATTCTTTTTTTTTTTTTTTTGGTTTTTCGAGCGTCAAAATTATTTTTTATTCACTCTAAAAATATTAAATTCATTTTTTTATACAGAGTTTAAATAAAAAATCTTCACCTTTATTTATTGGCCGATAACATTGGCTGAAGCCATGCGAGAAAAAAGTTAATAAAAAAACCATGAAAGAATAGAAAATATACATATTCTCAGTCCAAACAGATTCCTCTCTGAACTTCCAGCTGAATTTCTAAAATATATTGAAATCATATCTACCATTAATATAACCCAGTTACTTATTGCTTCAAATAATCTGTTTGACTAATATGACACTCAACCATGAGTTAATTTCTTCACCAACGAGCAGAAATTATCCCAGATTTATTTCACCCTCGCTGTAAACTATTTCACGATAATTATGATATTTGATAAAAAAAATATGTATACAGAGTAAGAATAATTCATTTTTGGTTATTAATTAATTTTTTGTGCGCATGATTGTATAAATCAATATAATTTAGTGAAAATTCGCAAAGTTAATCCTTTATCAACGAGAAAAAAATTTAACCTATCATACACTCTTTCACCATTTATTAAAAAAATTCTACATCTTTTGTGTCTTTGGATCTTAAGAAATAAATATATAACCTTTGATATTTAATTTAGATAAATTGGTGATTTATTATTATTATTACAATATCGCTTTAAATTTTTTTGAAGAGAATCCCAGAATTAAAAAATAGAAATTTCCGATTTTCAATATTTTCTTGGAAAAATAAGTAAATTATAACTGCCAATTACAGAGTTCCTTAATTTTTCTGGTAACTCTTTTATTAGATAAAGTTTTAATAATTTTTTGATTAGGTAGTTTAGTACTAATAACTCAATAAATTTCATAAAATTTTTTGTTCAAAAAACACGCAATCTTCAAACATATCATATAACTATTATTTTCAGAGCGAAAAAAATAACTGATTCTATTCAGAAATACCAAAAATTTTGTACTTTACCTATATCCACGTATATTTAATGAAAAATAATTTTTTTTACAGTATAATATTGACCAGCCATTGATTGAATACAAAATATTTGTTTCTAGTTAATTTACTGTAAACCCTGATGAATATAAAATATTATTTTTTTCGTTTTTTCCCAACTCTTCAAAAAAAATTTTTATTTAGAAATTTATTTTCGTTGTTAATTTCTCAGGTTAAATTATATTAGTTTTTTAATTTTTAATTTTTTATAAGAAATCTTATTTTTTAAAATTAATATTTAATAATCATCAAAATAGAACCAAAAATAAAAGTTTCACCGATTGATTTTAACATATTTAATTTACTGGTGTAATGAACCAATAGATTCAGTACACGCATTGAATGTTTCATCCAATCAAGAAATCTTCTCATAAGCATAATTGACTTTTAGAAAATAGAAAACGGTATAAATAAGGAAGCTTAGACATTTTGGAATTGCTAAGCTTTTTAACTTGTCTCTTTCCCTATCTTTTATATTTTAACTAAGTATATCATTTTACCTTTTATCATTAAAATTATCTCATTAAACCTGATTCTTACACCTGGCATATAATGATAAATTACCAAATAATTTATAAACCTATATTTATCGCTATACTAGTATTAAAAATAACACATCTTTTGGGATATAGAACAATACGACATAAAATGATAAAATTTTAGATTTAATAAGCATTGATTAACTTTCTTAATTTTTCATGAGATCTTAATGAATCAACAGTATTATTTTCTACCTTATCTATAAGTGTTATAGAGTTAGTTATTATTTATTAAACTAGAAGAAAATTTTATTTCTTATATATTCTTTGCTCCTTTTTTTACTCTTTTAACATCAATAAAGACAGATTTTAAACAGTTTAATTTTTCAATAAAATAACGAGTAAAAAATAAACATATTTAATTTAGCTTTTTATTATAAATTTTTTTTGATATATTTTAATTATTCTCACATTAGAAAATGATTCAATTAGGTAAGAAAACATGTTAATTTGGAGTAAAAACTATACAAATAAGCTTTTTTTAAAATTAAAAAAACTCACTCAACTGATTCAAGAAAAAAAAAATTATTGAATTTTATTCTTTTAATTATTATTAGATATACATAATATCATTCAATTTTTTTATTTGTTGCCGTTTTTGATATTGAATTTTTTTTTATGGAAAAGTATAGCTCTAATAGCTATATTGATTATAAATTATAAAAAAAAACTTTTTTAAAAAAAAATTCTGGATTTAAGAAACATAACTATCAAGATATTAAATTTAAAAAACATAAATAACTTATTTTTTTTATGGAAAAAATAATTTCCCTAAAAAAAATATTTAATCAGAAAATATATACATTATTAAACTTTAATCTGGA
The DNA here is from genome assembly GCA_001953115.1 of Smittium mucronatum. Classification (NCBI taxonomy): domain Eukaryota; kingdom Fungi; phylum Kickxellomycota; class Harpellomycetes; order Harpellales; family Legeriomycetaceae; genus Smittium; species Smittium mucronatum. Next base: position 12,253 of record LSSL01002670.1, read on the forward strand.
TTTTTTTTCTGTTTCACTGAATTTTATTTTAAAATAACTAAGTTATAAATCATATACAAAGATTCTGAAAAAATGAAAATAAATATATAAAAAAATATTATACTAACTAAAATAAGCCCCTCCACCGAATATAGGCTGTTTATCTCAATAAAAAAGGATTAATATACAGCCAATAGACTCACCATTTACCATTTCTTAAAGCATCAGTATGATTAAGGTTAAATTTAATCAATAATTATTTGAAGCTATTAAGCTATATTTAGAGCCTACATATAACAAGATTAATAAAAATTTGCTCTGTCTAAAAATGAGAATGATTGGATTGGATTGGTATTCTTAAAGATAGCTGTTTGGTACTGAGGTCAGCCTAACTGAAGAACTCTGAAATTTTATTTGAAAATGCTCCAGATTATATAAATGTTGTATACCACCTTTTTTTTTTGATATTTACACCTCTAGAATCGCTTTCGCATCATGTACTAATCTCAACCGAAAATAGTAAAATGATGTGTGGAATTTTAGATGATTTAATCTTCGAAATACATCAATATATCCATTAAAACACAAGCTATTTTAAACCTAAGATATATGGGTTTAAATATATCACCTGTATGTTACGTATGAATCTTGATGTATTTATACATAATTAAGTATTTGCTATTCATACTAATTATCATTATTTTATTAAAATTTCGTTTTTTTACAGATATAAAAATCAGTTAAGCTATTCTATCATGGCTATAATCAGAAAAAAAGGGGTTTTCTCTTATATAATTTTTTTCAATAAAAAAAAGTTATATTTATAAAAAAAATCTTATAATTCTTTTTTTTATTTGGATTCTATTAAATAAAAAATTATGTGTTAACTTATGAAATAAATACGATTTTTTTAATAATTTAAATTTTTCAATAAAAATTGCTGTTATTAACTTTTCAAAACTATGAATAATGGGTTTTAGTTGATATCGTTACAAAAATCATGTCAAAAAATTATATTGGAGGAATAAGGATAAATTGAAATGGATATAAGTTGAAATGAACGTAATTAATTGTATTTTTTTTTTCTATGAAAATTTATTGTTTTTTTTTGAATAAATATATATATATAAATATTTTATATCTATATATTCTAAAGATAATTTGTGAATAATTAAGTTTTCAAGTTCAATATGACCTATAATTTTCTAAGATTCTTTAAATTATAAATATCAGAATTCAAAATATCAAATCATTTTTTTTTATAATAATGACTTTATAAATATTTTCCTGTATATATATATATATATTTAAAAAATTAATTCTTATTTTTATTTTAATATAATAAAAAAAACAATAAGTTCTTGATCTTTGAATTTTAATATTAAACGCCGAGATTTGTACCAATTGCTATTCATTTACCAATATCCGTCTTTTATCATACAATAATAAAGTTTTTTTTTATAATTATGAGTAATTTATCATATTAATAATACTTTAAATTAAACAGAAATATTTTTTGATAAGGTGGTCTATTTTTAAAAATTATTAAATTACTTAATTTTTCACAATAAATTTTTCACTTAATTTCGCTATTTGCAATTTATTATTTTTAATAATCAATCTATTTTAAAAAATCACAAAATTTATTGTCTTTAAATAAAACATGTTATTAATATAAAAAAAATAATACAATTATATATCATCACATGATAAAAAAATTTGGATTTTTCCAGAGTCTGAAATTATAGATATTATTAATATAAAAATTAAAGAATTTTCCGTCTACTTCCATTAAAAAAAAATTTTTTATCTATTTTAATAAATTTCTTTATTTAAAGTCGCATTAATTTTTAGAAATTTTTTTTAGCTTTAATGCGGCTATGGTAAAACCTAAATCAAATATTTTTTTATTCACGATAATATTTTTAAATTTTCATGAATTATAAAAATTTTATTATGGTTTTTTAATATAAAAAATATAAAAGAATTATTATTATTATTTTATTTTAGAATTAATCTTATTAAAATATGATTAAAATTAATACGTGATTTAATTCATTGAAATTACGATAAGAATTATTCTAAAAGACTGTGCAAATAATTTTATGTTATTTATTTAAGCCACTATAAATTATATATATATTCTCAGAAGATACCAAATAATTTTTTAGAAATGACAATCTTTGGAATTAAATTTGTTTATCATGTTAATTAAATTAAAATTTAATTTAATTTTTTTATATAAGGGATTTTTTTTTCATAACCAATATACGATTTAAATTTACGGAAATAAATAGTAAAAAAATAAACCTTCAATTAATCATATTTTATTGGTTAGTCACCCTTAATAAATTTTATATTTCTTCATATTAGCGTATTAGCATTCACTATTTAATGTATCTATAAATTTTTAAAGTTTTTTGGATCACATGGGTTTTTTTTGAAAGAATCTCAATAAAAATAAAAAACTTATCTAGCTCGGGAATATTTTATTTTATACTTATTTATATCTTATACTTTATTTAAAAATTAAAAAATCTCTTGGGTTGCTATTACATAATAATACATTAATATATCATTTTCACCTTCAGGAAAGAATTTAAAATAATTACTACGATTAATATCAACCCCCCCCCCCTCCCTCGACACCTTTTTTAAAGTAATTTTATAATTTAAAAAACGCTGATTATAAACTTTCAAAATTCATTAAGTATAATCACATTCTTCTTTGTCCAAATAGCCCAGGATTCAAATTCTAATAATTTTTTTTTTAAAAAAAAACACCTGAATTATTTTTTACTTCGGCTATCTTATTAATAAGAAATTTCCATATTTTATTCTTTTTATACCCTCAATCTAGAATGTATTATTAAAAAAAAGTGAAATTGAAAATTTGTAAATATTAAAAACAAGTAGGATATTACTAAATGTTATCTTATCAAAAAAAAATTTGAAAATATAATAATAATAAAATCTTGCATTTATCAAAATCGATGCAGCTTTAAGTTGAAGAGTCATTAATCATAATATTATTATTTCATCAAAGATTTATATCACAAAAACTTATAAAAATTTATTTAAAAAGTTTTATTTAATATGCTAAGACTGAAAAACATTATATTTAATAAAATAATATGAACATCACAAATAATAAACAAGTATTTATTTCTTTTAATTCAAAAATAATACCTAAAAATCGCCATATTCAGCAGGGTTGGTTGTAAATACAAATACATATATATATTTTAATTATTTGAGGTTATAATTATTTATTTTTTATTAGCAATATTTTATTTTTATAGGTCATAAATTATCAATATAATCATTGAAAATAAATATTTTATAATTTTTTTATTGATAAAAAGCATAAAATTTTTAATATAAATATTTTTTCATTTTTTGAAACGGTGCTAATCATTTATAAAAAATTTTAATATTCACATGAAGGATTTATTTTATAGGCCATTTAAAACTCATATTTTATAATTTCTCATATAGAATTTCTATACCAAATAATATAATACACTTAAATTACGGATAAATGACTTATTGATTATTTTTTTTCGAATAAAACTAAATTTAAATGTCTTATTAAATAATTCGAAAAATTGCTATTTTATTTTGTTTTTTTTGAAATAAAATCGTGGCTTAAATATACGCCTATGCTCATAAATCTGTATTTATAAAAATATCAAGCATTTTTATTATTTTTAAAAGTAGTTTTTATCTGTTATCAGAACTTTTTCTACTATATTCTTATTTGGGGCTTGAGTTGAGGATAATTTTTTTTGTTTTGTTTTAATAGACTTATAATTTTCAAATATATATTCGTAGATTAAAATGATATTTAACTGAGTAAAATTTAAATAATCAAAAATTAATAAAGACTAATCTTATTTATATCTTTGAAAACTAAGATATAATAAATTAAGTTCCTTATAGTATTGATTTATTGAAAAACTACTCAATTTTCCTTGCCCTAAAATTAAATGAAATAATTTGGTAGATAACAGAAACAGTAAAAGCTTAGGATATTTATAGTATTCCAAAAAAAATTACTAAATGAAAACTATGCTAGGTTAAAATGATATAACTGAAATTTTAATTGATTTATATGTATGATTTTTATAAATAGAAAATTATGTAATTACAATAAAACGATCAAAATAAGTTCTTTATTTTTTTTTAAAAACTTAATTTAAAAGTTCAAGTATTTTTCTCAAAAAAATTCAAAAATTAATATTTAAAATTTAAATTAAATGAAAACTAATGGTTTCTAAAAATGAAAATATTGATAAGTTTGTGATTTTATTATTTAATATGTTATTTTTTAGAGTGATTATAACGCTTATTTAAATCAATTACATATATAATAATCCGCTAAAAAGTTTATATTAAAGATTATTTAGCTACAGTAATACAAAAATTGATTTCTTGTTTTTATTTGTAAAATTTTCAAAATTTTATGTATTTATTTATATGAATAATATTTTTTTATTGTAAGAAAGTTTTATAGACTTCAATATAATGATTATCAATACTCTTTGACGAAGTTTAAGAATATTTATAGAAGAATTTTGTTTTTTTAAGATTAAAATCATATAATTAAAAATGTTTAAAATATAATTTATTACCATAAATTATTGCATAAATTGTTTTCATATAATGATTTTTCACAAAATATTTCAGTTTATAACCCAAAAAATATTAAAATAAAAATTTCATGGCATTAAAAAATCTTTGAATCTATGATCCAATCATTTTAAATAATATAAATAATAGCATAAAGAAATTGGGTATTTAATCCAAATTTTAAAAAACTATTAAAAAATTAATAATTTAATAAAAATATAACTATATCAAAACCTTTTTTAAAAAAGCAGAAACTCAAAAAAATTATATAAACCATTATATTAAAATTATCAATTATTTAATTTTTCATATTTTGTATTTAAATGATATGAATGGGTTATTTAATAAAAATTAAATAACCATATATATATTGAATATCTACGGTTTCGCTACTGCTTTTTTACTGTAATAATACGAAATTTTATTAATTTTAGTTTTTTTTAGTCTTGATTTTATTTAAAATTTTAATATATACATGGGGTAATTTAATTAAATTCAAACTATATTAATTATTAATTATTAATATTTTATTTTATTTTTGGTAAAATACTAAAAAAAAATATCCAGAATTAAGTATTTAATTTTTAATTTGGATAATAAGCTAGCTTTGTTTAATAATTTACTTGAATTTGAATATTTTATCAATTATTTATCTGTATTTTTTTTTATATAGTTTAACTTATGTATATATATTTTATTATTAAAAACCTATTTAAAAAAATATTATAAGGATGAGTGCAAAAAAGATTAAATGCATGTTGTAAAATAATTTAAATTTCAGAATTAACTGCCGATAAGACTTTGATGGTACTTTTTATTTTGGTACCAATGTGATATTGTTATTACAACATTTAAAAAAAAAATTCAATCTAATAACCTTCATTCAAGAAAATAATTTTTTTTTACAGATAGCATACTATTTAATATTTTTTATACAATAGAATCAAGATTATATTTTCCAGCCCATAAGATGGATCTTGAAGCTCTAGGCCTCCAAAAAATATTTTCGGTACTTAAAATTATTTTTAATATTCACACTTAAGAATTTTGGCAAAAACCAATATTTCTGATTCTTCAATGGGGATCACTATTATTTTTTTACATTTCTTTCGTTCTAGAGGTATTATTATTTAATTTTTAAAGTTCTAATAAAGTAACTTTTTTATCGCAGGTAAACATAGTGAAATAATATTTACAAATAGCTTAATAAGCTTTAAAACATTTAAAAAAGATTAAAAATGAAGAGAACATAATATTCTCGGTTAAAAATAGCTTCTTCAGTTATTAAACTTATATAAAACGCTCAGAAATCAAACTCTGTTAAAAAAAAGTACAATATATTCTTATTTTTTATGAAATTTTCTTATCTATTTTTTTCTAGGCTTTGATATTTTAGTATTTCTAGAACTTATAAGTTATGAAGATTTTTCCAACCCTATAAAATTTCGCATAGACATAACTATATATTATATAAAGCAGAATGTTTAAAAAAAAGAGATAAGTCTAATAAATCAAAAATTATTTTAATAATAGATCCCTCTATATTCTGCATTATGATCAATTAGATTAATTGTGATAAAATATATTGGTTTTTTCGTATTTTTTATTAATATCAAATATCTATTTTTACTTCTATATCGGTTGAGTTACACAAAAAGATTTTTCTAAAGATTCTCTAATACATTATATTTGGTATTATTTAGCTTGATAATTTTTTTTTGTTACTTTTATATCTTATGAATTTCATTCCATTTTTAAAATACAATTTGTATCGAAAAAATTCGATAGAGATATATATTTAAACAACTATACCCCCAAAGATAAAAGTACTTATAAAAAAAAAATCAACCATGACATCTATATAAATACAAAAATTTTGAATACCATTAATAATCGATAAAAAAAAATTTAAAAAAAAAATGAAATGGTAATTCAAAATTTTTAAAAAAACATTTAATATGAGAATTATTATTATTTATATGGTTTTTTATAACCTGGAGGTCGTATTTTTTTTAATTTAATTTGGCTAGCTTTTAAATTATCCTTTATTCAGATAAATATTTTTAACGTAAAAAAATTTAGCCTTCAAAAATTTTAATTTATTTTATTAAAAAAAAATTCAATATTTCTCCATTTAGATACTAATTCAACTGATTTTTGAAATATATATTTTTACAAAAGTTTTTACGATTAATTTTTATGAAACTTAGATCAATTAATATAAATAAAACTCATTGGTACAATCAATCAATTTAAAATTTTTTAAAAAATCTCAATTTTTAACTAGTTATATATCAATATTTGGTTTTAAGACTTTTTCGTTAGTGATAATTTTATATTCTAAATAAACTATTTTTTTATTATTTGATCTAAAATATCTGAAATTATTTTTTCTTTAGGCAAAAAAATATCAAAGACACAGATGTGATGATTTTTTTATTAAATTATAAATATTTTTAGATTTTTTTCATTTAAAAATTTTTTTTTGAAACTTCAATTCTGGAAAAATAAAATAATTTTATATGCGAAAAAGAGTTATTCAAATTAATCAAATCATACGTTTCGTTTAATAAAAAATTATATGATCAATTAATTAATCTTACTTTTTATTTCAAAAGATAAGATATTACTAGTTTTACCAATCTTACTCATTATATTTTGAATAACAAAAAAAATACTTATGATGGATTAATGAAAAAAAAACTCCAATATTTATGAAAAAATATCGAATTTTTTTATTTTCAAGCTAAAAATTTATTTAAATTAAATTAAAAAGTAATAATCAAATAAAATTATAATTTTATGAAGAAAAGAAAAACATACTCAATATATCACCTAAGATAAGAAAATTTTGGCATAGCTTTTTCAAATTTTATTTATAGCATCTTAATTTAATTATCAACTCAAATTTTCCCCTAATAAATAGCGTAAAAAATCTGAATATCCACTTTTACATTCTGTTAAGCTTTATGATTTTTTAGTTGATATAAATTGAAATTTCTACCTAAAGAATTATAGACTTTTTTTATGTCAAAATTTCAAAAAAATGCTGAATATTGTTACTGAATATTGTTTTTTTGAGTCTTAGTGTTTTCTCAATTAGCTAAAAATTTATCACCTTTAATATATACAAAAAAAATTTAATATCCTAAATTTATTTTATTTAAACCATAGTCAAACGTAAAATACCAAAACTGGGTTATTTAAATATATGAAAATTTTTAATATTCACTTGAGCTTCTGTAATTTGCAAAATCTATCTAATTATACTCTTCATGATCTTTTTCAAGTAGTATATAGTTATTAAAATCGACTTAAAAAAATTAAATGTTAATAGATAAATCTTCACCACAATTTCTCCTTCTACATAATGACTCCGTACCATTAAAAATTAAATCAAGATAATTTATTTTTAATTTTTATTCCATTTAAATCAAACCCCAATAAAATAACATAGTATAAAAATTAATTAAAAATAATCTAAGGATATTAAATTAATATTCTGGGATTTTAAGATAAAACCCCTCAATTTTTTTAAAAATAATCAATCAGTAATTTATTTAACTGTTTTTTATATTGGTAAAATTTTTCAAGTACTTCAAGATAAAAAATAATTTTTAACAAATTATAAGGGAAATTTTCGATCTAAAAAATTCTATATAAACTAAAATAATTATTTTTATAGCATATTATCATACTTTTAATTTATAAAAAAATACTTGGAGGTTCTTATAATTGACCTTTTAAGAAATGTACATTGGTTTAATTTTAAAGGTATATATAGGACCGTGTCATAGATAAAGACTTCAATTCGAAGTATTATAATATATTTTTTAGCAATTTTTTACACTATATATATAAATATATATGTAACAAAAGAATTCTATTCTGAATTCACAATTTAAGTTTTTTTTTATTCATTAAGGTTTCGTTATTTGTGGAAATTTGCTTTAAAACTTTTTTTTTACAATTGCTAATTAATTCTGTTATGGATATAAAGTGAAATTCTAATATTTTGAAATTATTCAGTTTTTTATCGTAATATATATCAGAGATTCCGAGCTCATAGATACTTTTATTTTGAGATGAATTTATACGCTTTTTATCCATTTTAATTTGATTTGATTTAAATCGGTTTAAAAAGTAAAATATAATAAAAAAATATCTTTTTTTTCTTGTGTTCAAAAAAATTATTTATTGATTTTCTTTTATTTAAAGATAGTTTTATAATATTTTAAAATCTAAATTTCTTATTAAATAACTAAAGAAAAAAATTTTCTGTTTTTTTTTTAAAAAAAAAATCTTATATTTTAACATTATAAAATACAGGATATTTCAAAAAAAAATAAGCCATATTTTTCCACTTTTTTCAATCGAAAGGTTTATGATCAATTTTTCAGTAATTCTATGCACTTGGTACCTACGATTCGTTTTATGGTGTCAACTTTTTTATTAAACTTCGGCAATATATATATAGTATTTTTTAAATCCGTAAGGATGTTTTAACTTTTTTTTTATGCAAAAACTTATCTTTATCTAGTATTTTTTGGCTCTAGTTTTGAGAATAATATATAGGAATGGATTTTTTATTAAAATTTTAATTTGATTACATAATTTAATAATGTTTTATTTTTTAGTTTGAAATACGTTTAAAAATTAATAATATTCAACCCAGATATGTAAAAAAATAAATTAAAATTAAAATGTTTGAAAAAAAATGGTTAATCTTATGTAAATAAAGCGTAATCAGATTAATGCAAAAAATTAAAATCAAATAAAAAAATTTTGGGTAGATTTTTATAATAAGACCGGTAGTTAATTTTTACTAAAATGGAGTTTTATACTGAAAAAAAGTTCTATTTACTTCATTATTAAGTTGTGGTTTGTTATCCTTTATATTCCGAATAAATATTTATAGATACCAATTTTTTTTTAAATCGATCGAAATTTCACTTATGAGTAAAAAAAAAAAAGAGAGAAACTAATATTTTTAACTTATTATATATATACAAGCTATTCTTTTAAAAAAATTGAAAATAAAAATATTATTAAAATGTTATATTAATATTTAATATTTTGAGTGAGTCCTTCGATTATAAAATTATTATGTTTTCTCAGCAGCCATATTTCCCATTAAATGAAAATTTAGTCTCTTTCAAAAAAACTTTCTATAAATGGCGTAATTACAAAAAAATTCCACATAAGATAAATATTACAAATCAAATGTAAAGATTATATGCTAGATATTTTTTTTGCTCATCATTATGCGCTAATAGCTCACATAATCAATAAATAGAATTGTAAAAGCTTTAAATACGAGAAGTAAATCAGAGTAAATCAGAAACGATTATTTTTCTATATCTCATTTAAATTAACAAGAACAAAAAATGAATGATTGCGATTACAACATTCATTTATTTTTTATTTTAATACTTCTAGAATAAAAATATCCCATCTATTTGTCACTATAAATTAAATTGCAGCGAAAAAATTAACAAAAAAACTGAATTTATGCAACTTTACTAATATAGTTTTATCTTTTATCTAATCAAGTTTGAGATTAAAAAAAATATTATTTAAAAAGAGCAAACATTAAGGATTATTTTAGATTTATGTTTATGTTTAAAGATTTTTATTTTTATTTTTATTTATTTTTTTCAAACTTTTAAAAATATGATTTAGATTATCTTTACATCTTTAAATAAACACCTTGAGACAAAAATCTGGATTACTGATGGTGCATCTAGGAGAATTGAGACCATATGTAAAACCACACAGATAAATTCGTTATTCAATCAAATAGACATATTGGATACTAGAAAAAGTAAATTGTGAATTTATTAGTACTATTAAATAATTCTACTTCGACAAAATAAATATCCTTCAATCCAAAGATCCACCTACTATAACCCATTCTATTAAACCTCTTCGATGACTTATATATTGCCTAATGAATTCCGCTAAGATCTCTGTTTGATCATAAATTCTACATTTCTTTTAATTTATATATTTTTAGCACTAAAATATCCCAAATTGTGAAAATTTTATATTTAATAATAAAAATCTTGTTTATAAATGAAAATTTTCAGAGAGATATTGCGAGCTTTGTTAATAAAAAAGCATTTCTTGTAACGAAAATCAAAATTCATAAAAATCGATGCAAATTTATATCGATTCTTATTGAAAATAAAGAGTTGGGATCGATTACAGCATAAAAAAACAAGTCTAAGTAAATATAACATCAATAATGTCTAAGATTTTTAATTAACACATCCAATATTTTCGTTAATTATAAATTAAGTATCATTAATAATTTTCTAAGGCAGTATAAAGAGCTATGAAATTTGGATACAGCCCGAACAATCAAGTTTCTGAATTTCTTTTAAAAAGCATAGCATATTTTTATGAAGAACTTTTTTCATAAATACGAAAATTAAAATCTTATGTAATTTCCTGATAAATCTAAAATTAATTTACCATGATTATTTTATACTTGTTTTTTTGGAAATGAACAAAAATGTTCCTGAATATGGATCAATACTAAAAAAATTATATCAAGTTATGCTAATATAGATTCTATTCGATTGTATTTTTTCTTGTGAATGAATATGAACCCTTTTGGAGGTCTTATCAAAACTGGTAATATATTTAATTTCATGGTACATTTATATCATTTAAATAGTATATTGATTTCTTTTATTTTTTTTCGTGTTTCTTTTATATTCATTAAGCTGGTTAATAATTCAGCAAAGGTGGATTGGGAAAAAAAGAAGTTGTTTTTAGATTATTGAGTGCAGTTCAGTTCCTTAAATACTTTATTAAACTTAACATATTTTCTTAATCTAGAGCAATTTATTAGAAAAAAGGTTTTATGAATTTTAAATCTGTATAATAAGCACAAGTTATTATTTTACTCTAAAATTATACTCATTTTTACATGTCTATAAAAGACGATATTTATCTTATAAAAAGAAAAAATCAGAATTTTTACAATGAAGAGTTTAGTTTTTTTTGATTTTATTTGGGTTCTTATCGGGGTTAACGGGTTTGGATCGGTTTATAATTCCGGAAAAGTGGAGTTTTCAGAAAAACCTCTTGGATACAAGGAGCCCCCTATAATAAATGTAATTGAAGCCTCAGATGGAAACGGCGCTACTTGTCTTCCCAACTATTACCCCCTTCAGGATTATGACCCGATGAACCCAAAGTCAGTACCAACGTATAATTTACCCAAATATGATGAATCATTTCGTGTAGGACCCAATCTTGAATTAGATCCAGACGTTAAAATATTGTTGGATTCACTTACTTTGGAGGAGAAAGCCGGTCAAATGGTTCAGATTCAAGTGGGTATGTTTCTGGGGTGTGATGGCTTAATCAATGTAACTGCTGTTGAGGCTATCATTGATGAGTGGAAAATAGGATCAGTTTTCGAGGCTACCCAGAATCATGGCGGAAGATGGAACATAAATTCCCCTCAGCGATTTGCTAATCTTTCCAACACTATCCAAAGCATTGCTATCCGCAAGGGCTCCAAAATACCTTTAATATGGGGCCTGGATACTATTAGAGGGGCGAATTATGTTAAAGGTGCGACAACATTCCCGGCACCAGTCAATATTGCAGCTACATTCAATCCTATACACGCCTATAATTCTGGCTCAATTGGTGCAAAAGATACTAGAGCAGCCGGCGTACATTGGGCATACTCCCCTTTGGCTGATATTAACAGACAAAAATTATGGTCTCGAAATTTTGAAAATTTTGGTGAGGATCCTTTCCTCGTTGGTCAGATGGTTTATCAGAACATAAAAGGTTTGCAGGGAAATTATAAACTCGATAGAAGCAAAGTTGCTGCCTGTATTAAACATTTTATAGGATACTCCGATCCACAAAATGGCAAAGATCGAGATCCAACCCACATCCCACTCCAAGAACTAGCAGAATACTTTATTCCCCCCTTTAAAAAAGCTATTGATGCAGGTGTTGCAACTGTGATGGAAGCTTTTGGTCAATTGAACGGTCAAAGTATAGCCATTTCCAAAAAAATCCTTCGCAATCTTCTGAGGGATCAACTGAATTTTAATGGAACTCTTATCACTGATTGGGGTGAAGTAAACGCTCAATGGGAAAGGTACTTTACTGCGTTTGATATTGACGACTCCACTTTCCAAGCATTATCTAACACTTCAATAGACATGTCCATGACTGCAGATGATATAGAATACGCGAATAGCACTATAAATCTCGTAAAATCTGGGAAAATACCTATCTCTAGAATTAATGAATCTGTAGGTCGTATCTTGCAACTTAAAAAAGATCTAGGTATACTGCAAACACCATACTCTAACCCAAGCTTGATTGACACTGTAGGTTCGGCTCAAGATGTTGAGCTAGCCAGAAATGCAGCTAGAGAATCGATTATTCTCCTCAAAAACGATTGTAATGTTCTTCCAATTTCAAAAAAAGATAAAGTTCTATTTGTAGGTGCAGCATTAGATTCAATAGGGTATATAACTGGAGCTTGGTCTGTTCATTGGCAAGGGGCTACTGAGTTGGAAGGAAATGATGTATTTGGTGGATATGGTGAATCAATTCTAGACGGAATCAAAAAGATTACTGGAGATTCAGTAAACTATATAAGAGGGTACAATGTTTCAGGGTTTAAAGTGGATGATTATGACCATATCCTTCAGCTTGCCAGAAAAGCTGATAAAGTCGTTTTTTGCCTAGGGGAAAAGCCTTCCACTGAGGGTATTGGAGATATAGATACTTTATCAATGGCCAGAGATCAATATGAAGCCGTAAAAAACGTAGCAGAGCAAACATCGACGCCAATTATTTTACTTTTAGCGCAAAATAGACCTTTTCTGTTGGGAGAGTTGTCTAAATCAGCTTGTGGAATAATTAATGCTAATTTGCCTGGTCCATATGGTGGCCTTTCTGTCGCAGAAATCTTGTATGGAGAGGTATCTCCATCAGCAAGGCAACCTTATACGTATCCTAAATTTGACAGCCAAGCGCAGCTAGTTTATTACACACCGATAGCAAACAACTACGATCCGGAATTTTCATTTGGGCAAGGTATGGGGTACAACAACATTTCATACTCTCAGATAACAGTTAATAGTACCGATCTCAGACCTGGATCACCTATATCCATATCAATTACCGCCACAAACAATGGAAAATGGATCCAAAATGAACCTGCTTTAATGTTCACAACGCAAAAAGTAAAGAGAGAATACGTTCCAGAAAGGCACCGCCTTCGATCGTTCAGAAAGCAAAGAATCCTCCCAGGAGAATCAAAGACCTTTAAATTTTCTTTATCTGCTGAGGAATTGTCTTTTATAGACGAAAAACTCGATTCGGTAACTTCCGAAGGCCCCGTTATTATTACAATAAATGCGTTTAACAAAAACAGTATGTCAACTCTCATCTATTTACATGAAAGATAATAAATGGGTGCTAATCTTTTTAAAGATGTTCATTCTCTCGTTTAATACCTAGCTACTAGGACTGGATTTGAATTAAAATCAACGTGCTAATTTTTTCTGTGTTTTTTATCAGTTTTTATAAACTAAACTCTTTTCTATTACAGAACTAAATAAACTAAATCCATTTTACCTACATCCCTTTAATTACAAGTATTCCAAATATAAAAATGTTTTAGTATCTATTTCAGTTCTTGAATATTACAAAATTACTCTTCTTATTCTTTCTCTAATAACCACGTCTGTTGAACCATCACCCCCCTCCCCCCCCACACCCGTTTTTTATTTGATAATAATTGCTTTTAGATAAATAAAAAAACCCCC
>LSSL01002672.1:0-24496 GCA_001953115.1 Smittium mucronatum
CTCAAGTGCCAATTCTCGATTCCAGAATCACGATTCGTCTTTCTCGACTAACTCCAAATCCATATAGTCTTTAGTATTTTTAGCATACTCAGTTGATAATCGTACCCTTTGATGCTTTTTTATTATTCTTGTTTTTCTGGTTTAAGAGAAAAAATATACTCGCTTTATCTTTGCTAATCATCCTATAGCATGTTCTAGATATGGGGTGAAATAAATTATATAAACTAGCCTAATCAAAATAATAATCTTATTTCACAATTTTCACCCAGTAAAAAATAATTTGATTTGTTAGAATAAACTTACATCAAAGCTTCAATTTTTCTGGCTGGTTACAATCACTTTTTTATAATAAAATGATAAAGTCCGTATTATTGGATAAAAGTAAAATGCATCAATTTATTTGACTAATTTTTTAAATATTTTGAAATTTTGACTAGTTTTGTAAATAATTTCAAAATCATGACTATTTTTGTAATTATTCTCAAAATAAAAAAGATATAGTAACAAGGGAAGCAATTTTTTTGGGATTTATATCCAAACCATTGGATAAGAGTAAAAAAAACCTTTAATTAAGGAAAAAGCTCTTAATCCTTCCAATTAAATAAGGTAATTAATGATATATGGTGGAGATGATCTATTGGATTTTAAAATACAATGACATCATTATAATTGAATAACAGTCAATAGCAAATGTTTTTAATTGATAATTACAGATATTAATTGTTTGAAATAACATTTGAGTATTCTATGAAAATTAATGTTATTATAAAGACGTCCATAAAATACTCAAGGAGTTATATAATTTCAGGAAAAAGGGAATTATAATTATTTTTGTAATTTCCTCTTTGAAGCTTGGAATTTTTTTTGTTTTTAAATCATATGTGAAAAATAGATTTTAATTTAAAATATGCAAAAATATTACATATAACACAAATTAGGTAAATATGAGCACTTGGATACAAATTTAAGGGTAATTAAGATCGAATCGATAATTTTCAATGGACTAATTGTTGAGTATGAAAAAATGGGATTGTGATAATTTCCAATAAATATAAATATAAGTATAAAAATTAATCAGTTTTCTAAATGGAAAGTTAGAAAAAATGTTAGATGGAGCTTTCTATTAGGTAAATTCATATTAAAAATTTAACCCGAAAACCAAAAATTTATACTAATAAAAAATTCTATAAACTTTTTTTTAAATGATGTCTACTAGTTTATTATTAATTCCATAAATACTTTAATTCTTTTACTATGAATCAGAGTACTTTTAATTATAAGGATGAAGCTATAAATCAATCCTAATGTTTCCATTATAAAATCTTATATATATTGTATAAGAAAATGGCAAATTTATAAAATCATCAGTTTTAATTCAAATACACTTTTTCTAATGTAACTTCGAAAAAAATGGGACCAAATTGAACAAAAAATTTCAATTTGAAAAAATGTGAATGCAATTTGATCCCACATTTTTTGAAGCTGCATTAGAAAGGGTGTATTTTATTTCCATCTATAAATGTTATACGTATAATTATCGCCTCTTTACCTTAAAATTCTATCTTTTTTTTTTTACGGGAAAATTGTTTTAAAGTTGATAAAAAGTCATAAAATCCAATTTAAAAATATTAAAAAAAGTGAAAAAAATTTTAAAAAAAATTCAACCAACTCCCCTCTGCCGCTCTAGCAGCTCCATACATCGAGGGCATTGGTTCAAGGGGGCTGGTGAATCACTTAAACTCTGGAGCTTAAGTGTTTGTGGCACGCAGATGCCAATCATAAATTTGGCTGTTTCCAACACAAATTTATGATCAGCGGTGTCAGCTTGTAGCTGATTTAAAGTTTTTGTAAACTCCCCCCCAAGGAGTTTTCCAACTATCCCCAACCAGGATTCATTGAAATTCTAACTATTTTAGTTCATACTAGCCAATCAATTTATTTTAAAAAGAGACATTTATCGGGTGTTATTTTAATAAATCTTTTTTAGCCATCCATATAAAGTTTTTAAATTTTTTTAAGCAACTTCTTAATTTTATAAAAGCTATAATTTTGATTTCAAATACAAATAATTTCTTTTTATAATTATTTTATTTTCTGAATTCCAATGGTGTAAAAATTTATTAATGAATTAATCATCACCTGTTGATAAAACTATTATTTACACTGATTGTGTCCTTTGACTTTTCCTACAGATTTTTGAAGAGTGGCACTATATTTATTGATATAACTGTTCACTATACCTTTACGAATTTTAATATACCGTTCACTATTATGGGGAGAATTCTTTAAGGAATCAGCAAAATCATTCTCAAACGAATTATAAAGATCAACAAACCAACTATTTAAACACGTATCAGCGCCAAGGTCACACCCTTTATTTCTTTTAGCACCAAGAGCACCACCTTTAGAAAAAATTTCGGTATTTTTATCGCCTTTAATAGATTTTTCTAAATGTTCTTGACACATATTATCCTTGAAAATTTTTTCTATTTCTGGTATTAAATTCAAGCCCAATAAGTCAATACGGTAACATGTTTGATATTTGAGCATCCACAGTTTTACATCGCATGATTTATTTAGAGTTAAGCCTCTTATATAATTATCTGATGATTTACAGCCCTCAGAATATTCAAAGATGTTATCAAATGCGCCTTTTATATCCTTTGATGTTCTATCATTATTGATAAAATCACCAATTTTCTTAATATAACCAATAAATACATCATTGAAGTTGACATTATCAGACAGTGTAAATTGAATATATAACGTAAAGACCGTAACGAAAAAAATTCCAAAATTCATGGTTTCGAATAATAAAAATGGAGCTTTGAATAAAAATAAATGTATTTGTGAAAAATATAGATTATTTTTTTATGTGGGGAAGGAATTTTTTGGATTTAGACCATATTTTATGTATTTCTCCAGCACTAGATCACTCAACGTTCCATGGATCTAACATTAAAAAGAAACAAATATTTTTAAAACTTCAATGAAAAAAGTGTAAATTTTTTTTACGGTTTTCAAAATTCTATTTGATTCTGTTTTATGTGAAAATAAATACATTAAAAAAAGATCAAATCCAGCTCCTCAAATCAAAATATCATATTTTACTCAAACTTTGATTATGCACTACTTTTTATACTACATTATGCATATTTATGATAATAATTCTGGGGGTTTTTGTTGCATTGTCCTATATTTCAGCCAATATTCTACTAGATACTTTATTTGATTAGCTGAAAATGAATAAAAAATTTTCTATAAAAAATAACTAGTGAATTTTATACCGTAAAATCAAAAAAATATTATATTAGAAATATGCTTCATTACATTGTAACGGAAAGAAGGAGGTTAAACAGAATTTTTTTAGATAATATACTTTTCTATAGAATCTTTATTATAGAACATTTTTCTAATTGGTTTAAAAGTCTATTCCGAATATTATACTTTTTTCCAAGCATAAAATATTGAGTTATTAAAATACATAACAAAAATTAATTTGGTGACAAAAATTCTATCTATAGGCATTTCTTTGGTTTTTTCCAGAATAACTGAACTATCTAATAAAGCTTTATATTTAATTATATCTATATTAGAGTATTAGAGGGGTGATATCTTTGGGAATTTTTAGATTTTCGAGATGTGAATTATGATATTTATAGCATATTTTTTTGGGGAAATTGAGTAAATGAAACTATATTTTGGGTAATTAGAAAGTGTTATCATACAGCTCATTCTAACACTATCTAAATCCTTGGGGCTATTCATTTAAAAAAAAATTCCAATACGGAACTCAATGTGCTTTTAGAAATGTCCCGAATAATAATACCCTTTTAATTTACGATGAATAAAGGTTCGAAAGTTGTTATTAACCCTTTACGAATTCATAAAACGTATTGATTATCTATTTGTCAAAATCGATGTTTTTTACTTGATGCTAATAAAAATTATCCATCTATACTAATTCGGTATAAATATTTTTATTGGACGAAAGGAGTGTCATTAGATTTGACATACATGAATCTTTTCCTAACTATTCGGCCTATTGAAAACTAAAATCAAAATGTATTTACTCAGAAAAAATTGCCAATTTTTATAAAATATGCACTTTAAAAAAGCCTGCATAATACTAAATTACTAGTGGGTAGAGACCAGGTGATTTTTTATGAATGTCAATTTTAAATAGATGAAATGAGCCTTATCTACAGAAAAATAGTTATTTTTTACCCTGATACCCATGAAATTTTAAATAAATAGATGCATAAACTCTATTATTAATATTTAATCGAAATCGAAATAAAAATGATTATGGATAAATCATGATAAATTTGCATATTTATTAGATTTGAAAAATTGCGAATTGGTTAGCGTTATCTATTGACAGAATCAAGAAAAGGTACAGAATTTGGAGAATTCTGCAAAATCTGGAAATTTTGAGCAGATTCAATTTTCACCTTTCATTTTTGGCCGCAAATTCCGATAAAATTTCTCAAATTATTTCTCGAACAATGATTTTTTATTATAGTTAACATTAATTCACGTAAAACTTTACGCCAAACTGTGTTTGTTAATCATAAACATTGAACTTTAAACAGTTTTTTTGTTAAAAAAATGTTTTTTAATATAATACTTTGTGCTGCTGAAGGTATAGCCAGATTGTTTAAATTTTTAAATGGCTTTGAACTTTTTTTCGTTATTTATTAGGATAATTTCTTATAAATATAGAACATCTGAATTAGTTTAAAAGTTTTATGGCAATCAAACAAGTAATTTTTAGAGATAAAGCGCTGGAATGCTTAAGGATTTTTTTAAAAAAATAATTTAAACCTAAATAAAAGTTTTGTAAGAAAAAATTAAAAAATTGCTACATAAAATCGCTATAATTATTTATAATCTATTGGTAAATTAGCTTATATATATGTATTTACTAAGAAAATAGAAAAAAAAAATTATATCAAGGCATTTAATTTCACAGTTTTAGCTGTGTCTATATTTAAGGTCGCATTAATATTTGTAATATCTAAACGGAAATTTTCTCAATAGATGTAGATTATTTAATTTAGGTTTATGTTATATAAATATTGAAGATATTGATGGATAAATGTTATTAAAAATGCCTTTTTCTAAGTATTTTACTGGGCAAAACAATAGGCAGTAAACAAAAAAGATATCTAATACCTCCTGCGATGTAAAATACATAAGTTAAATTCTGATTTTCTATGAGATCATAAAAAAAAAGATTGTATTGATACAATTTTCTTTTGGAAATTCTTTCGCTTGGGGTTTTCATTTATTAAGAGGACAAAATGGTATCTTGTATAATTTTGGTTTACTTTTAGAAGTAATTGGTAAGAATAAAATTTTATTTCGCCCAGATTTGATAACATTTTATTTAGTTAGATAAACCCCTATCCTAATATAAAAAAAGATTTTCAATTTACACAAATTTATTTTTTTATACTGGACTTTTTGACTAAAAGATACATATATTTATAGCCAATGAAATTAATTGAGGGTGAATGAACAATTTACCAAGGATGTTCTTTTTGAGCTCAGACTTTTTTTTACTAAATGTATCATTGGCGAAATATCCAAATAAGATTTTTAGGCGAATCATTTTTTTTCTGTCCAATAAATTTATTGGTATTAGCTATCAATAATTAGGCTACTAAACCTATTACCAATATACTTATACCTATTTTTTCTAATTGATTTATTCACTAAAATAATTAAAGATTCTATTTTCTACATTTCCTAATTAAGAAAGTGGTAAAAATTTAATAGCAAAGCGTCTAAATTCAAAAAGAATCCCACTTTTTTTTTGTATCACAGAATTTTATTTTAAGATAAGGTTATTAAAAACTATACTAAAAAAATTTGAAAAAAAGAAAAAGAAGTATAGTAAAGAATATTATCCTAACTACAATAAGCTTCTCTGCCGGACTACCGGCTGCGTACCTACGGGAAAAGGGTGCAATCTACCAACTGAAAGACCCCCCCCCTGGCATTGCTTCAAGTAGACTGCATGACTGAGGCTACATTCAGTCAAGAATTAAGCTCTTTGTCAATGAACAACAGTTCATTGAATCTACTAAGCTCCTAGTAAGAGCCTACTTCTAACAGGATTAATAAAATTAGGCTCCTACCCAAACGTGGGATTGATAGACATGGCTTTCCTACAAATAGCTGTCAGACGCTGAGATCCGTCTGACTGCCGAACGCTGGGCTTTTGCACTAGACTATGTCTCAGCTGTGCTAAACGATCGGTTCCTCCTGTTTCGAGATGGTCATCCTCTGGAATCGCTGTCCTCCGAATCGTTGTACGCTTTCTCCACTACTCCCAACCAAGAATAGTACAATGCTGTGTGAAGTTTTAGTTTAGTGTACTTCGAAAAGTACACTATAAGCCCCTAAACCACGGCAAATTATTTCACTCTTCGAGGAAAAGAATCTCCCACTTACAGTATTTGCAACTGACTAATAAAATACGGATTATAATACTTCATATAATGGTAAAATTCGATAAAAAGTTTGCGAATTTTATCGGTTTTCATTTTTAAATATATCTATTGAAAATTAAATCTGTCTAAAATTTCCCGATTTTACGGAATTTTACTATCTCTGTCTATTTTTTCAAGACTCTGTCAAGAAAAAATATTTGATTGATCATTCATTGAAATTCTTATGAGTAATAACTTTAACTAATTTATCATGGTTTTCTAAAGTCTAACCCCGATATACACTCATAAGCTTGTTTTTAAATATTTTAAAAACGTTTAGAATTTTCTCGTTTTAAATATCAGACTTATACAAAACTTCATAATATACCAAAATATATTAATATAAAACGTCTGTTTCTCCAAGAGCTAGCTCTAATTAGCATATGAAACCAACACCATAAGATACAAAAAATTCACGATCCAAATTTAGAAACAAAAACATCTGTTCTAAGAAACCCACTTCCGTCTTCTCCGGTCTATTAACCGAGAAAAAAAAGGCAAAAAGTATATTTCATTCTAAAAACGATAAAAAAACAAAGGATTTAACTATATCCTGGAATGAACTTCCCAGTTGGATGCAGGATAATGTTTATATAAGATCCGGATATAGAAAACCAAATGAGTCTTTTATAAATTTCCTCCTTTCCTTAGGCTATCTTCACAGCGAATTCTTCATGTTTGGTAACATCTCATTGGTGTCTTTTTTTTTTAGTCTTGATGTTTATCACCTCTATCTTCGTTTTTCCTTCTATTGAAACCATATCGTTTTACGACATCTTAGTCACTTATATATTTCTAGCTGGCGCCGTTATCTGATTGTTACTATCCCCCTTTTACCATTTATTCATGTGCCACAGTGAAAATGTAGCTAATAGTTTCATAAAATGCGATTATATTGGTATCATCCTTCTTATTGTTGGTTCATGTTTCCCCTCTTTCTTTTATGCTTTCTACCGTCGTAATATCTTAAAAGCTTTATACATATCCATGATGTTTCTTTTTGGGATAATAACCTGTGTCTTTGTCATGACTCCCAAATTCTCCGAGCCTAGATGGATTTTTGTCCGTGCTTCCACTTTCATATGCATGGCTATGTCCGGCATAGTACCCCTAATCCATTCAACATTTAGTTTTGGTTTAAGCCATACAATAAAATCTCTTCAACTACATTATTTCGGTTCCATGACTCTCATATATTTTATTGGTGCCTTAATCTATGGTTCCCCGGAAAATTCGATATTTTTTTTCACTCACACCAGCTCTTTCATTTCTTTGTTGTTTTTGCCGCTGTTTTCCATTACTTTGGTGTGATCAATGCCCTCCACTAGACTCATAACTTTGCTTCAATTTTTCCTGCCATCTAATTTCATAATATCGAACGTTTTATTAGTAAAGATAAAACTTTTCTCCCACTTTGCCTTTCGTCCTCTTGCACTCCTCTTACAGCTTCAGGGTAAATTCATCTATATAACGACATCCGCACCTTCTGCCACTTTCACTCCGTTCAACCACCCCCGCTTTTTCTATTATAGATTAGATCTTTCTTCATTCGCTTACTCTTTCCACAGCTTCTTTATATTTTTTCTTATTTTTTCAAAAATCCTAGCTCTTTTTTCTCAGTATAAAAAAAAAGATTAGATCATTATAGGCTTTCAATATTTGGCATGCTTTACCCGAATTTATTCATTCCATCGAATAGTATATCGATATATTCGATTGGTATTTCATTTTCGGAAAAAAAAATTCTGGGTTGATTTATTAATTTTATTAAGTTTTGTAACTTGCTTCCAGCCTCTATTTTATTCAAAGACCTCATTTGCAATTATCTCAAATATTTAGATAAATAATTTATGTCGAATCAAATGCGTGAAACCAAGTTTGACTAATACTTCATCTGAGCTTCTTAGAATGAAAGTTTTCTAGTTAAGAATTCTTATTTATCTTTTAATAAAATAGCACGTTTTATCCGGATGTAAAAATTATTTTTACTTAAATTAAAACCTTGAACCAATGCCCAGTGGGTATGGAGTCGCTAGATCGGCGAAGGGGTGTAGGATGAGATATTTTTATAAATTATTTCATTTTTTTAAAACTTTTTTAAATATGTTTTGTAATATTTTTATATTGATTAATAAACACTCCGAGCAAAAAAAAAATACTTAAATCAAAATACTAGCTCTAGAAAATATTAATTGAAAATTTTTTTAAGTAGAAAGTTTTATGGGAATTTGAAAAATTTACATTGGATTAAAACAATTGCAATTTAAAAGCGATAATCTGTAAATTATTTTTTGAAAAGAGTGCCTTGTGATTCCATGGACATTCTATATAAAAATATATATAAATATTTGGGGTTAATTCCTCCAAACAGCTAGAAATAATTCTGGAAAATCATTTAAAAAGTTAACCAAATGTATAATATAAAATTATTGAAAATAGAACAAGTTTTGATTGTCGCAAGCGTAAATCACAAGTAAAAGATTCCTCAATTAATAACATGTTTTGATTTATTCAAACCCAAATCATTTGATTTTTATCTATCCATCAATAAACAGTAATCCCCAGCTCGATTATCTTGCAATAAAATTCCGTGATACAAAAAAAACCCACCCAAGCTCAAAAATGATCCTTTAATGAATTCCGGGATCTTAAAAAATAGAAGATTTAGTTTTGTTTTTTCAACTTTATCATGGTTAAAAATAACGTATAGATTCTATATGATGATATTTACTTTTCATACCGATCCAGATTCTTTATTTATTAATTATTGTGCAAATATTATGCTTAA
The DNA here is from genome assembly GCA_001953115.1 of Smittium mucronatum. NCBI lineage: Eukaryota > Fungi > Kickxellomycota > Harpellomycetes > Harpellales > Legeriomycetaceae > Smittium > Smittium mucronatum. The sequence goes on from LSSL01002672.1 coordinate 9,289, forward strand.
AAAGATAAAATAAAACAAAAAATGGACCCATATTTGTGTTATCGATTTTGAAAGGGAAAATATTAATCCTTTCTTTTTGATCATTTTCTTATTGAAAAAAATCAAATAGACAAATAGTGCGATGTGGGGCTATTTTAATGATATTGATTTTTGAAAAATAGTAACAATTTTTTTAAAAAGAGTTCAAAGATATTATTCAATTAAAATATTTGATCATATAAAAGATAAAATGATACATTCTAAATAAAGGTAATAAGTATGTTGTATCGATGGCTTTATATTAGTAAATAAAGGGTTGTGTTATTAAAATAAAAAGGTTTAAATGGTCATATGTTTATCAAAATATTAAGGTTTTTTCATAAAAATTAACTATCTATATTAATATATGCATAGTTAATAATTTCGGATTTATTTAGAATGCTATTTTATTACAAAAACAGATCATATATTGCCGAGATAAATGGTTTTTTAAAAAAATCCCTAATTGTAAAATCGAATATAATTTATAGATACATATCAAATTTAGTAAGGTCGAATTAATTTCGGGTTTTAAAAACTAAAAACTAATCTTGTGTAAAATTAAGTTAAAAAAGCCGATTTAGATACAATTTAGTAAATTTTAATCAGACTAAGCAAAAAGGGGTTTATATTGATAGAAAAAACTACTCGAAAAGCATTCAAAATTAAAATTTACGCAGATTTATTAGTCTTAAACTCAAATAACAATTTTTTAACAACACGGATGGGTAGAATGTCCATTTTTATCTATATTTTTGAAATCAAATTCAAAAAGTCTTAAAAGATCAAGAATATATGATACAAATCTATGTTTAAGATGATATCAAACAATCTTTAATACATATAGATTTAGGGCTAAATTGTAAAAAATAATCAAATTAGATCGAAAGAAATCGAATTAAGTAAATTTGAATAAAAATATGTTAGTAGAAATCAAAAGTTAATTAATGTACCAAATTAATTTAAAAAAGATCTATTTAGGTATAAATAAATAAATTTTGTATCGGATTACGTGAAAAAATGTTTAAAAAATACTCCAATTTGAATCAAAAAATAACCAACATTGACTAATTAAAATAAAAAAAGATTAAATTACCCATTTCTCAAGCGAAGTTATACCCATGAAATTTGGCGAAATTTGAACCCCATCAAACTGATGTATTTCTTCAAAACCAAAATAAAAATTTTAATATTGTTAAAACTTATGGGGGTTTGAGGGTTATTTGATATCATCCTATGCATAAATTGATTTTCCGGATTATAAAATCATTAAGAATTTTATATTTTCATTTGGAAAAATCTCTATAAAGAGGTTATTTTATTCACTTCTGTATGGTTATAGAAATAAGTATAGGGTTAAAGACATGTAACCTTGCATAAATTTGAATCTTAAGTACTCTTTATTTCATTTATTCTATCATTTTTAAACCTTTCAAACCTGGTGGTGGTAAAATAGCTTTTATTTTTTATTCAATGATATCTATAAAGAAATAATATTTATAAATTATTGGATTAATCAAGTAATTGGGCCAATTATAATTTTTATAAGACGTCAAATGAGAGTAGGAAAATTTTTGGATCTGGAAGGGTTAAAGCATTCTTTTACCCAATTTGATTTAAAATTTACCCATGTGTACCTAAATTAGTTTCCTTTTACTTAATTTGACACATAAATAAACTTTTGATTTTTATTAAGACAATTTGACTGAAATTTGATTATTTTTTATTTTTTAACCTAGATTTAGTAATATTAAAATTTAAAAATAGATTCAATGAACTCTATCTGCTATATGGGGATAAAAATATCATAATTGCTCAAGCATAACACGCCTAATCAATTGAAATTTTCATTTATTTTAAAACATATTTATCAAAAAATACTTATTTTTCGTCATAAATCATAACTTTTTTAACATAAATTTTTGATTTTTTGATTTTAAATTTGCCATTTTGTACCTAAATTGTTTTTTATACTCAATTTAATCACAAATAAATTTTTGGCTTTTAACTTACAAATAAATTCTAATTTGCTAAATTTATTAATATCTACAAATTCGATTATATTTTGTTTTATAAGCTCAAAAATAATAGTGATAAAAATATGTAAAATCTTGTAAATTTGATTTACTTTTTAACTTAGAGTAAATGAAATAATTCAAAAAAATAATTTTCACAAAATTTTTTTATAAATTATATTTAATTTTTAACTTTTGGGATATTTTTTAATAATATTTAGTTATTTAGTCCTAATTTTATCTAAAATCAATAAAAAAAATCGTTGTAAATTTATTCTTTTTAATAACTTTATTAGAGAGCTAATTTTTTTTATAAAGAAAAAGAATACTTAAAATTTAAAAAATTTATAAGATTATCTTAAATTAATTTAAAAAAAGAATAATCTTACTCTCATTTATATTAGTACGCTCTTTAAATATTTACAAATAGTTACATAAAAAAATCATTTTCAGGAAAAGCTATTTAATTTCTGTCTTCTTTCTATCCTTGATGTAACATTAGCCAAAAACAAATTTTTTTCTAATCATTAAAAGTTTAGAACCAAATAAATTTATGTTTTAATAACCTTTTACAAAAACTTTTCGTTATTAATAATATACCGAAAAAAATAGAATAAATATATTAAAAAAAAATTTCATACTTTTATTCTGAAATTTAGTTTATAAATAAATATAATTAGGATTTATCTCTAGATAAAGTATAAGTATTTAAGGTATACTTTCCAATTTTTTAGGGACATAATTGGTTTAAATAGATAAAATAGCCCAAATAAAGCTGTTTTTTTTAATCAAGGATACCAATTTAATTAAATCTAAAAAAATAAAATAATAAAAAAATAACCGAAAATTACTTTTTCAATCTTAAAAACTATTTTTATTCAAAAAAATAATTTTGAAAAATAGTATAAAAATTTTTAATTCAATTTTAATATTTAGTGTCTAAATTTTTTATGATCATTCATAAATAAATTTTTAGGTAATAATACTTATTCTAGAATCTACTTTTAAAAAAAAAAATAACAAAAATTTCAAAATAAAATAAAAAAGCGTTTTTTGGCAGTAGAATGACTTTTATTTAGTAAATTTTCTAACTATTAAACTTTTCAATGGGATTTATATCTGATTAAAAACCAAAAAAATCAAATTAATAATTTAAATTCTTTTATTTTATTTACATTTATTAGATCAAATTGAAGAGAAAATAGAATCTATAAAATAAAAAGTTATAAAATTCGGAATTCTCAAAAAAATTATTTTTAGTTTATTTGAAAATTGGTAATATTAAAAAAAAAAACCTTACGATAAATCTTTCAGATATCATTTTTAGAAAATTTAAAAAAGAATAAAATTAAATTATCACATTATTATTTCCTTTTTTAAAAGCTGCAGTTTATCTTAAATTTATAAATATTCACAAGACATTTTTTCATTTAAAATAAATTTTAAAACTATGCTTATATTCTTTGAAATTCAAATTATACAATACCAAAACTATGCTATTTCTTTTTAATCTATCCGAAATCTTAATATATTTTATAAATGAGAATAAAATTGAATTCGATAACCAATAATATTTATTTATGAACAAATTCAGAATAAGTGCTTTTTTTTACATTTTATTTTCTTAATTTTTTTTTATTAGGATTGGATCTATGTTACTGCTAACATATTAGGATTTAAATAAAATTAATGAAAAAAAAATATGCTTAATACAAACTTGATGACACCAATAAGTAATTTTTCACACTAATTTATTTTCTATTATAAATGTTTCTACTGATCATTTCAAATGCTCCAGTATACTCCGGCATTAGTCAATCTTTGAATTATTATTTTTTGACACCTATATCTCAAAAGCATTATTTTTATTAAATTAACTCGATGAATTTTTCGAAATAATACTTTTTTTATATATTAATGTTAATATTTTATCGATTAGATTTTATTAAAACTGCAAAATGGAAAAATTAAATCGTTTTATAAGAATATTTTGAGAAAAAAATATATTTACCTAATATTTCATTACTTTAAAATAAAATAAAAATATCCGCCTGTTAATAATTTAAAATCGTTGATTCTGGGAATTTTATAACATAAAAACTGTTATTTTTTTGAAAATTATATTTGGCATATCAATGAATCGAAAAAATAAGAACCTTATAAAAATCCTATTAGTTTTCATTTTTATTTTTAACGCATTGTAACTCAATTTTTGTTTTGAAATGGTTATTTTTCCAACATTTAATTTATAAATATTTCTTGAAATAATTATATATTACCTCTAAGGATTTGAAAAATACCACGCGAACATATTATATTCGATATAAAATATCATTTTTTTGGTTTTTTTGTTGCTCTTTTATTTTAATACCACTGAAAAGTCTATATTCCATTTATAACATCGATATTTAGTCTTTATATAGCAAAAAATAAAAAATCTTATAAAATTATATTAAATTTGAAAATTTTATTTAATTTTTTTTCAAAAAAATTTCAATAGTTGTTATATAAAAATGAAATATTTAAAATAAATTATTATAATAAAGAAAATTAGTTTATTATCATAATAAAATTTAATAATTGAAAAATTATTTATTTAACCAAAAAGATATATGCTAAATATATATAAATACATAAATACCAAAAAAAACCCTTGGTTTTTGGCTTGTGATTAATTATTGAGCTTTAATCCCATAGATTTAAAGCTTAGACTTTTTATTTATATTTCTAATAAAAATAAATAAATAAATTTATTAAGAAAAGTTTGAAATTTAACTCAATATTAATTTTATTTAATCGTTTTTTAAAAAACAACAATGCTTAATTCTTCAGTAGATAGTACTCTATATTCAAATAATAATTATATATATGTATTTGATTTATAAAAGTATAAATTTCCTTTAATTTTATTCCATCTATCTTGTACTCCAAAAAAATATTCAAAAAAGCAAAACTTTCTATTAAGATTTCAATGCAGAACAATGGAGATATAATCTCTAATTAAAAATGTTTTAAACATACAATTAAATATTAAATTTTTTAGCTCATTCCAAAAAATCCAAATTTTTAGAATAAAATTAAATTTTTAATTCATTTATATTATCGATTGAATTTTATTCTGGCTTTTATGCTTTTTTCAATTTATTTAAATAAAGTAAAGCTATATTTCGCTAAAGTAAAATAAGGTCTAAATAAAGTGAAAATTCTAAAATACATCTATTGTTCTTACTTTTGAACAATCAAATCTATTTTTATATGATTATTTTCATCGGTTATTATTGTGCATATCTATATTTGGAGATCATAAAATTAAATTATTACCTTACATAAATCAATCCGAATGTTTAGAACGATATTTTGATGGGGTAAAGATCTTTGAATAAGGAAAAACTCTACATCTAATGATTTTAAATAGTCTAAAACTCACCTATGTTTTTCTATGGTCAAGTTCAGAATGTATTAACTCGTAATAATCTCTATGATATTAACTAATATTTACTAATCCCCTTATAACTTTTATTTTACCATAATAAATAAAATTAATATTTTGATTTATTTGAAATGGATTTATTATCATTATTATTATTATTATTAAAAGAATTTGTACTAAAAATCATCATTTATTTGGCCGATTTTTTGGATTAACTGTCAATTTATAATAATAATTTCTTAATTACACTAAATTTTGGTGACTAAAAAATAAACATATTTGAAACTTCTTAATAAATTTTATTTATTTTTAATTATCCAAAATATATAGCTGAAAATCTAATCATATACACTTTAATTTTTTTTTTTCTCTAGTGAAAATTATAATAGTTTTTAAATGAGTTGAAATTTATTTAGCATATTTTATAACTACGAGTATATTTTTAAAAATATATATATATCCAAGTTGTATTTAAATTATACTATCTTAATAAATGGGAAATTTTATTACTAAAAAGATCGAAGATAGTGATTCTTCATATTAAAATTTATTTATGTCAAATAAAAATTTAACTCTATTTAGTTTTTTTTTACAAAATTCAAAAAAATATCCTTTTCTAAAAATATCGATTATTACGTGGAAATAATGGTGAAGAAATTACATGGCGTTCTAAACTTAAGAAAAAATAAAATAATGCATGTGAAATATTACAATTTTTCAAATAAAAAAAGTCGTATTCGCTACAATTATTCATCAAATACTCAATCCTACTTATTGAGATATTAGTGCTCAAATACACTTAAAGATAGAAAAAAAGTAGCCCTGATATAAATATAATATATATATATATATATCTTAATATTATCGGCTATTTTTTTCAAAAAAAGTTTAAATTTTGGTTTAAAATATATATAAATACACACTGAATCTAAATTAATATTTCTACTTATCTAAAAAAACATTTTCTTATCCATATTAACAGCTTTTATTTAACTCTAATTATCTTAATAAGATATATTAAATTAAAAATAAATCATTTTACTTTTTTTTTTTGAAATCGCTAAATCTTTTCAACTGAAATACATGATTTTATACTAAAAATTTGTGGTCTAATTAAATAATAAATTAATCTGTTGTATAAATTTTTTTTTATAATAAAATTTATTTATTTTTAAAAACGAAAAAATCCTTATTTTTCTCGATTTAAAAAAACTTAGCCTTACTTTAATATTAATTTTTTACAAAAATTTTCTCAATATAAAGGTAATTAATTAATTAATTAAATTTATTAATGTAAGTTCAATAAAAGTTAAAATTTGGATTGATTTATACCCTTTATACATAAATTCGAAAAATTTCAACAAAGCTATGCAATTGGGATAGGCTGGTCACTTTTTTAAATTCTACATATTATATATTTTCTTCTTTGTGGACTTAACTCAATTATTTTCTTTTCATTTTCAAAATTTCCAGATAATCAAGTAATTTTAAATATAACTATTAAATTTACAAAACCTTTATACCTGTTTTTGAAGACTTTACAATATTTGATTTTTAATATATATTTTTTTATTTGTAAAATTTTAGATTATAGTTGGAAAATAAATTATCTTAGTCATTTAAAGAGATACAGATACTCTTTTATAAAAATAAAATTTGACAAGAGGTCCGATAATATCTGTAACATTAATTACTTATTTTTATTTGTTATATTTTTCAAAACAAGAATAAGAATAAAAATTGGTTGATATAAATTCGGAAATTTTCATCGAAATATTTTAACAATTAATTTTCATAAAATATAACTGATTTAGATGCCTTTAAATTTAGATTGAATGGATTTTGCGAGTATATTTTTTACCTTCATTTTTTATCACTCTTCCCGATACCAGAAAGCTATTCCCAAAGTTATTTGAAATAAAATACCGTTATATTTCATTTTTTCCCTTGAATTCGTTGAAATTCTTCATTCTCAAAAACAGTCAATTTATTTGGTGTTATAAATATGATAGCTAAAAGTTTTATCTATTAATAAAATTTTACATTGTGTATAAATAAAAACCAGATGGATTAATCCCCAGAATTCAACCTGAAATATTCCAAATTTTAATTAATATTTTAGAAATGTTTATTTTTATTGATTATAATGATAGAAATAATTTTGCACTACTTTTATCTAAAGCGATCAGAACAAAACATTTAACTTTTTCATTTTTGTCTTAGATTCCACCATATAAATAAAAATTATTTGGTGAGCCATTTACATTGATTTTGGATAATATTTTAAGACTGAAATTATCATAAACTTGTTTGGATTAATTTTAAATTATTTAGAAATCATTCATTCAATACTAAAATGGGCTTTTTATATTTTTACCTTGTTTTTTATGAGTACTATATTTATAAATTTATTGGATATATAATAATTTTTTCATTTTTAGTCATTATTTTTTTATCATTTTTTTTCTTTTTTATTTAATAATGTTTAATATAGATATTTAATTTAATAAAAAAATTAAATTTGAAAATTTACTGAAAGAAGTTTTATTAAATTAATGTTTTAGGATAATCATTTCACCTTCATAAACTTTTTTTATTTCATCACATTACGAATTATAACTATTTTTTATAAAAATTGAAACATAGGTGATGTTTGGATATAATTCTTAATTTTTAAGATACAAAAAGTCAAAAATTAACTTTTAGCGGGCTTTATTTTTTTCGTTCTTTATATATCTATAATATACAATATTTTAATTACACTCCTAATTCTAACCTTATTATAATTACTATTTCCTAATAAAAATACATTTTTTCACCAAAAAACCTATAAATAGGTTAATCTCTTTCAATAATATTTTCAATATTTAACAAGAATTGCAGATTTTTTTTAATTAAAAAAATTGATCGGTAAGAAACTTCAGTTGTAGCCTGATTTTTATTTAAGATGGAAACTCTGAACCTTTATATGGATTAGTTTTATTTTCTGTAAAAAAATATGAAAAAAAAATAGATATAGCAATACTTATCTTTGTTCAAAAAAATTAATCGTTAAAAAATCATTAGTAAAGCCAAATTATCAGATTATCAGATCGTTTATAATTTTTTATATAAACTTTACATCTCGGTTGGGTTTTGCCATCTAAATATAAGAAGTTTCATTTTTTGATATCAGACAGATTATCCAAAAACATGATGATGATAATTCATCAAATGACCTTAGATTAGTGTTTATACTTTATTTAGGGTTTATTAAATTTACTAAACTGATAATGAAATTTTACCTAAATTTAAATTGGCTTTATTGTGATATTGAATACCAAAATTTAGGATTTCGGATTTCGGATCCTAAATTTTTGAGCGATTCCCATAGGTGAAAAACTGCCAAATTTTAAATAATTTTAAATAATTTTGATTTTTTTTTTGAGTTTTTTTTTAAAAAAAATAAAAATAAACATCGCTGAAAAACCAAATATTTGTATTATACAAATTAAGATAAAAAAATAAGTCAATATATATATATATATATATATATTTTTACAGAGCCCTAAAAGTCCCTTTTTAGAATATTTATTTAAAATAAATAAAACACATTTATAAAATAATAATAAAAAATAACAATAAATTTAATTTTGCATATTTTTTACAAATTATATCTTAATCTTTACCAAAATATAAAATTTGCAATTTTCAAATTTACAAAATTAATCAAAATTAAAGAAAATGGATGTTTTATTTAAAAGAAACTATTTTTTTTCTTATTTAATCGTTTTAATTTTAGATTTGTGAGAAAACATGTCTTTTTTAATCCTCTTTATTGTTAATCTGTAATTTTGAGAGACTTTGTTCAAATTTTGTAAATATATCTTGATATTATTTCTTTTTAATTGAGTTTTTCTATGGATGTAATAATTTATAAAGGAAGTTATATTAACTATTTATTAAAAGGGTTTAAATAAGAATCCTTGGTTTCATTTCTATATAATTTATTTTGGAATCCATGTTAAACATTTTCTATTGTATAATGAGAAATGCTAAATTTGAACATATAATATAATGAATATAATGAAAATCTCATATTTTAAATCTAATTTAATTTGAAACTGTCACAAATTTTAATATAGGAAGTTATTTTTTGTTTTTAATTTTCGTTTCGTTGAGAAATAAAATAAATAATTTTTTAATATTCTTTATTGGAATTATATTCTAATTAGGCACCATTAATGATAAAAACTTCTGATTTAGTAAAAAGCACCCCTGAATACCTTTAAAGCGATAATAATAAATTTGAATGTGTCCATTTTTCGCCAATTTTTTTTTTTTGAAATAAAGCGGCTTATTCAACTATAAAATCACTCAGTTAAAAATGCAACATTGGATATTTAATTTAATTTCTTTTAAGAGTCATTATAATTTATAGATTAATAATTTCAAATTTTTTTAATTTCATATAAGAATTTTAGAATTCTTTTTAACCTATTGATACCTCAAGTAATTGTTTAATGTAACGAATCCATTCGTAAAATTCTCTATAACTAATGTGTTCAAAATAGAATTTTGTCTGTTATTTATTTTTAATCCTATTATTTTGTTAAATTATTTGCGAATTTAAATATCGAATAGTTTATTTGATATTTTAAATTATCTTACCTATATTAAGTCATAAAAAGGCATAATGTTATGATTTAGTTACCAAGAAGAAAGATTTTTTAGGCCCTTCTGATATTAAACTTGCTTGATTTCTATTCTTAAATTCTATCATTTTTCAACTTGATAGAAAAAAAAACAAGTCCAGTTACAAAAGATTCTTTAAAAAACAATAATTATTGATTGAAATATAAAGCTATTTTTGTTAATCTAGCACTAAATTTTCTATTAAAGAAACATGCTATTATTTATAAGTAAAATTTTAATATAAAAATAATACCTTGGTTTGGAGTTTTAAATTTTTTACAGAATATGTATTAACATATTTTATAGATTTTATCATAAGGAATTGATAAAAAATTTTAATAAATTTATTTTGGGAAAATCCGGATTTATCCATTTTTTGTACCACATTTTTAGCTCGTAATACCTATGGAGGGGTGGAGGGGCATAAATTGAATACTTTTTTTTACTAAAACTAAAACTTAATAACTATATAACTATATAAAGCAATTTTACGGTTCATGATACATCAGATGAAAAATAAAAATATCAGAAATAATCATTAAGTTTAAATTTTGGTTTATAATATAACAAAATATATTAAAACTTTTACGCTTGATTTTTATGTGAAATTATAATTGTGATTTTTAATATGAAATCAGATAATAATTTCAATTAAATTTCTTTTAATAAGACATTTATTATTCCATTAAGATATTATTAATTTTTTTGAAAATTAATTTCATTTTTTCTCTTTTTGAAACATTAAGACTCTCTAAATTTTGTAAATTTTTACTCTAAAATTCGTTAATTTGGCGACCAAAAATTTTACAAACGGGGAAAAGTAAATTTATTTAATATATAATATCTCAGATAATTTTTTTACGAAAATTTTAAAAAGCTATACAAATTATTTATATTTAAATTTGTAATTTTTTATCATTCTGTGTACATAATTACAATAAATTCTTTAATATATACTTATATTTCATGTTTAAATATATTAGGTATTTGATTTTTTAGAACAGATTGTTGGTGGGGATTATTATCAATTATTCATACTTAAAAATAAACATCCCTAAGTCAGGAAAATTTTTGATTTTATTTTAATTAACGCTATTTAATTTGCTATCTAATGGTCATTTATCATAAAAAAATCTAAATTTTTTTTTCAGAACTCGCATTTTTTCTATTATTTTTTTATAAATGCTATTAACATATCTAATTTTATTTTAATTATATAGAACACATATAAATTCATTTTTGAAAAAAATGCCAAACTCAATTCATTATCTTTATATTTGTGTGAAAAGTCAAATCTGAAATATTATTTATCTATTTAGGAAATATTATAGCTAATTTAGTTTTTTCTTTTTGGATTTTTAAGATTACTGGTTTAATATTTTATGAATATCTCCTTGATTATTTTTAAAAGAAATTTAATAAGACTTTTTTTTCTAAATTTTGTTAAATAAAATTTATTATTGATAATAACACAAAATATATATATAATTAATATAACTTATTTGTTTGTGTTGAGACTCTAAGCAATCTGCATTAGATATATTTTATTAGTTGCCTATCTTTTTTTATAAAAAGTTTAAATAAAAGCTATTAATATAAACATAATAATAATTTATAACTTAAATTTAAAATAACTCGGATTTTAAATATTATCTCTATTAATGAGGATTTATTTTCTTATAGAATATTTTTATTAATGTTTTATATTTAATATCTCAATTTTATTATCCTAATAGGTTAGTATTACTTTAATAGTGCTGAAACCTTTATTTTTGTTTTTAAATACCATTTAATTAAAGTAAACTTAGATTTTTTGAAATTTTTATACATAGAGTTGATTGATAGTGGCTTTTATGGCTTGAAAAACATGTCATTGTTATAAAAATTCAAAAATTATATTACTAATCATTATTTTTGATATTTTTTTAAATTTTTTTATTAAATTAAAAATTAAAATTAAAAGATAAGTTCATAAAAATAACAAAAAATATGTTTAAATTAAAGTTTCATTAATTTGATAAACCAAAAACTGGCATTGAACTCAAAAATATTCTACTTATACAATTTTTTATAAAAACAAATAAGAGTTAAATTTATGAGGATAAAAATAAAAGCTTAAACCAAGCAAAAAAATCTATTGAATGAGGAATTTTAGGGTTTGGTGTACGTTTTTTTATTTTAATAGCATGAAAATAGGGAAATATAGTAAATCTGCAATAATTTTTACTTATTTTTTAAGGTTTTATTTTTAATAAACATAAAATAAGACTTTTTTTTTACCTTCAATATATTTTTTAAATATAATTAAATTTAGACTTTATTTCAAATGAAAATTTCAAAGCCATTTCAGATATTTTAAAGGAAAAAAATTCTTTATAGAAAATAATAAAAATTCCTTTTTCAAAAATTTTTAATTATTTTTTTACATCATTTCTCTACGGAGATACTTTTAATACACTTCAGTATTGTTAGAAATACAACAGATAGTATGAAAAAAAATTAAAAAATTTTTTTGATAAGAATGCACCAATAATTATTATTCTAAATATAAAAATTCTGAATTTTTTTCAATTGTCAAAATTTAAGGATACTCATTAAAGCATTATTAATAGGATTGATACTATCTTAATCAAGGATCCCTGTTTCATAAATACAAAATTTTGATAAGTTATAATTCAGAGACGAAAAAAAAAAATAACTCCAATTCATTGGATCAATAATTTGGAAGCCTGAAAATATATCAATAGAAGATTTTAATTTTAATCAAGCATAAATATTGTTGAATACAGTAAAAACATGTAAAAATAAATAAAATAAAATTATAAATTTTTCCATAGAGAGAGATAGTAACACCTTATAAATCGGCGTGAATTTAAATTATTATTTACAAGAATCAAGACTATTTTACTTTTCAATAATAACCACCCTCATAAAAAGCCATAATTATATCCAAATCTGGATACAGATTTTAAAATTTATATAATTCGCAATAGAAAATTTAATACCAACTTATTTATAATGATTGAAATTTATCATAACTGAAATCAAATCCAAACAAACCTGGTATTCCTTATTTAATTTTTCGCGTAAATTTATTAAAAACACACCAATGCTCAAAAATACAAAAAGAATAGTTTTATAAAAGTTAATAAATTTTTTTTAAAAAAAAATGTACGGATCTTCTACATAAATAAATCAGTAAAAAAAAAAATTAAAATAAAACACTGAAAATATGCTTTGGTAATTTAAATTATTATTTAATATATAGTATCAAAATTATACGAAAATATTAATAAAAATGTTCTTGGATTTTTCCTTATATGAATGGAGAAGCCTTTTTTTTGGTATATAAGAATGCATTTTCTAGTGATTATTTTAATTTCAAATTGTGAAAATATTTCTGAAATATTTATTATTAGTATTTAAACAATAAAATATTGAATCTAAATAATAATAAAAATCCCTTTAATTCAACGAATTTTATATTCTGATGACATTTAAAAATAAAAATAAAACTCTTAATACAATAATACATATTTACGACTTTAAACTATTATATTTTTATAGCTTATAAACACTCATTGTTAAACTAAATATTTATAATTGAAAATTTATTAAATTTTGGACCTTAAATTGAGAAAAAATTGAATTTGAAAAATCTCGTTAAATAATTAAAAAGATAGTTAAGCGATATTTTTATTTCCTAAAATTTAGAAAAGAGAATTTTTTTTGAAGTTTCAAAAGTTTAAATTATTATTTTTTTAGTATATATACAAATATAATTTATATAATTATGCACTCATTTAATTTTGAGATTTTTGAAAATAAAAATTATTTAATATGTGATTTGAAAACCTAGCTATTTTTATTGTGAGTTTATGAAAATTTCCCTTTTTCTTCTTGGCATTCCGTCAAATAAAATATGAAAATAACTATGTAAACTGGTTTATTATATCCAATTATTTTTTTTAAGGGAAGTTTATTTTAAAGAATATATAAAATGAAAATTAGAAATAATCATAAACCTTTTTATTCATTTCAATATAACGAATTTTATGTGTTTATCAAACAGTATCTAGCCTTAATAAAAAAATTTTATAATGAATCATAGAATAGAAAACAAAAATAGTCACACTTTTCGGTGGTAAGGAGTTGTGGAAAGTCGTAAATCATGAAAGATTTCAAGGAATATAGTTAAATGAATTCATTTTTTTTAATAAAAAGTTACGAGTAAAATTAGAAAAAACATACACCTAAATGGATAGATTAGATGAATTTAAACTATGGCTGGGTAGGTAAAGTGTATATTTCATACAGTAGCTAATTTTTTTTTTTGCTATTATGATGCTTCTGAATTGATTTTGTGAATGCAATTGTAAATGTATTTACATTTGTGAAAGTGAAAGTGATTAAGAAAATAATTGCATTTTCATTTTTGCATTTAAATAAGAACATGTACTCGATAGAAAAATTATTATTTTTCATTTTTAATTATAATTATGGTTAGAATTTAATTTTTCTTTTTTTTTTTACAAAATTTTTGTTTGAATAGACTGATATTTAAAACTTTATAAATTCTCGAGTTAGGAAAAGAGCCATTTTAGATTTTTAAATGCACGAATAACACTATTGTTTTTCCCATAAGAACAATTAGGTTTTGTGTGCTTTTTTAAATTTATTTTATATCTATCGGTAATTCATAATTCATAATTATATTTTAATCATATTAAAAAAACTTTTAAAATGATACTAAATAGACCCTATCAATTTCTACAGAAACTGGATAAATAAGCTTTTATATATATTATCTTTTTCATTCATTCATTCATTATCAGTTAATCATTATATTTTATTTTAAAATAGTTTATTATTATAACCAATTTTAAACATTAAATTAAAGGAAAAATCAGTTTTGATTATTTGAATGATTTAAAAGAAGTTCATATGATTTAAACAAAAAATCACACAAAAATTAAAATATTTTTTTTTTGTAAAATCAAACGCAAATCTAGACTCAAACCCACTCAAAAAATTGATTAAAATCTCAAGAGAAACAAAATTCAAAAAAAAA
>LSSL01002673.1:0-26601 GCA_001953115.1 Smittium mucronatum
ATTTTATAATCGATACACATGCCAAGGTGTTCGATCTTTAACCAATGGTTCAAATGAAAGTAAAATGAGAGTAAAAAGATCGAATAATGGAAGACACTATAGGAATATTTACTAATTTAAAACTCAGATTTATTTTTTTATAGAAACAATACTTTTCCTGACTAGGAACTCTGTGAATTTTTATTTATAAATTTTTCACTCTTTAAAATGATTAGCTGTAATTTTATAAAATATAACATAATATAGGCGTTTTTAGAGCCAAAATTAAATTACAATCAATGCTTCCCATTCATTCTTATGAAATAATATATTATTGGAATGAAAAAATGGGTCTATTGGAATGAAAAAATGGGTCTATTGGAATGGAAAAATGGATCTATTGGAATGGAAAAAAGGGCCTATTGGAATGGAAAAAAGGGTCTATTGGAATGGAAAAAAGGGTCTATTGGAATGGAAAACCCTGTAAAATACTGTCAAAGAGGCTTCAGAAAATCTCGGAAATACTATATGCCCCAACCGATTGGGTTTTGTAAAAAATAGAAGCATATTTGAAAACATATTGGCCACGAGCTTCTTAATAGAAAAAGACAAAATGGAGCCAGAAATAACCAATGGCTATCTACTAATGCTGGATCAAGAAAAAGCGTATGAACGAGTAGATTGGAATATCTGTTCAAATGCTTAAGGCCATTTGGGGTGGGTGAAGTTTTATTAATAGGATAATAAATACATATTTCGAATCAAAAACTAGAATTAATGTAAATGGCTTCCTAACAGATCCAATAAATATAAGGCAAGTGTTATGACAAGGAGATCCACTATCCCCATTCTTATACAAAATAATAATTGAACCCCTGCTAATAGGTCTAATTAAGGAGCTGAAGGAAATATATGTAGATAATAAAAGATTTAGCTTATTGTTGTATGCGGAAGACTTAATTATTGGAATCACAGGAAAAGAGGATAACAAAATATTAGAAAAGGCCCTCAAATCACATTCGCTGGAATCTAATGCTAAGATAAACGAAAATAAAAAATATATGAATTAAAATGGGAGATGCAAAAAATAAAACCAGTAATATTAAATTTATGAGCCCGAAATCGACTTTCAAATACTTGGGAATAAATTTCGATTAAAAAGGCATAAACACGGAGAAGGAGCAAAATATATTGTATAAAAAAAATATCTGAGAAAATTAAAAGCCTAAAAATGAGGAACCTATCGGTAAAAGGGGAATTATTAGTGGCAAACACAATCATACTCTCAAAAATATGGCACTGAGCTCATGTAACGTCTTTCGAAAAATCATTTATCGAAAAGATCAAAAAACAGATGATCAGATTTATATGGTCTTATAAAAAAAAAGAGTGAAGATCTCATCCGTGAAACTGAGCCTAAAACTCGGAGAACTGGGGCTGATGAATATAGAAACCCAGTCAAAAACTCCAATGATTAATTGGGGGATAAGCTTATTTAATAACGAACACTCTCTTTGGAAGGATTATGCTATGGATAACATCCAATCAGTATCAAGAAACCGTTACGGAAGTGAACAAATAACAGAAATAATCACACCTGGCAAATTCTCAAAACACTCAGGAAAATTCCCTCCATTCTGGAAGGAAGTCATAATATTTCTCAGAATAATACTTCAAATTGATATAAGCGACATATCCCATTGGACATATGAATACGTAAAACCAATAGGAATTGGATATTTAAATAATATAATTAACTTCTATCTCACACAGAAATATAATTCATGGCTCAGAAAAAACAACATCGCCAATTGCGGAAGATTTATGAAAGAATGTAGTCTAATATGGGAAGATCTTTCCAACTCAATGTTTACAATAAACATAAATGGCAGATCAATAACGGTATCGGCGGATGTAGATAAAGGGGGAAAAAAATTTTCAACGAATCTTATAAAGAATAATGGTTCCTTCCAACAAAGAATTTAAAAATACCCGGAGAAGAAACTAAAAACTCCACCAATAAAAACATAAAAAATAATCCAGAAAAAATAAGTGGATAAGAAAAATTCATAATTTCTAAATGTGACAAGCTGGTGATAATATCAAACAGATTCCCAAAATTTCGATCGGCTTAAAATTCATGGAATGATAATTGAGCCAAAAATAAAAAGATATCTATGGCTCTTTTTTTACAAAGCAATTATCACAGGAGAAAGTGTGCGCAATCGGAACAAAGGAAATTTTGACGAATCACAGAGATTTAAAGTATGATATATCAAAAGGGAGAATATTCCCCACATATACTTTGGATGCAAGAGAATCGAAGAATTCTGGCAAATTATTTATCACTTTATAGAAACCCATAACCAAAAACCCAATGAAATGATCGGAAGGGACAAACTGGATGTCATTTTCGACTTCATGAAACCAGTAGATTATCTATTCCCAAACTCACAAATACTATACGCTAACGCAATGTGGAACATCAATAAAGCAATGACAGAAGCTGCCCTATCAAGCACAATAATTCCAGAATCTGGAATTTTTTCTAGATGGATCAACAAATTGAAAACCACAGTAACAAATGATATGCAACACGGCAATAAAAGGGAATAATGGACAAAGATCAAAACCAACTGTTTATCTTTCGTCCCAGGGGAGAATATCAGGTTTTCTGATTATCAGTACACTCCTCCAAACAATCACATCCGATTTTTTATACACCACAATTAGTTTAACATAAAAGCATTCTTTATACTTAAAAAAAAAAGTTTTAAATTTTCTGTATTTTATTTTTTGTAATGGCAACGATTAAAAATTTCTAGCTCCATATAGCTAAGGGAGAGGGAGCTCATAAGTAAAAATCACCGCTTTGGTGTTAAAAAAATCACTATTTAATCTCTATAAAGATATTTACTTTGAAACAGGGTTTATAATTGCAAATTATAAACCTCACTATTTCAAGACACTGAGTAGCACACACTTTAAAGCGTTTTGCAGCTTTCTAATTCAATATCAAATCCTATTTTTTTAGATTCTCAATCACCCTCAGTCTTTTGAATTTGATCGATAATTATAAAATATTTTTACCCATTGTATTTTGTAAGTTAATTTACTTGTTAATAATTTGAACATTTATTTATGGTTAAGTATTTAAAACAAGTGATTTTAATATTCCACAGACTAAATTATTAATTTCCAAAAGATTTTATTGATTTTTAATTCGTTTTAATAAATATAATCCGATTTTTTTATCACGCACATCCTAAGCAAACACTTTTATAAATTCGAGCTGGATTTTCTCGATAATTTTTTTGTTATATTTGATTGGAATATTTCAGGATTAATTTTTTTTTTTTTCAAATGAGTCAATAGAATTAATTCTAAATTAAAACATTCGTTGAAAAAAAGAATAATAATATGCACTTTGAAATTGTACGCGATATAATTTATCTCTATAATGAAAATAGGTTTTTTATTGTTTACCGAATTCTTTTTTCTAGAGTCTTCTTGCTTACTGATTATTCTTCTTATTTTTAAAAAAATCTTCTTTTTTCCTAACAGGTTTTCTAAATTTTGTTACACATGCATTATTTTCCTTCTGATTTTAAAAAATTCTTCCGAAAAATTGTTTTTATATATTTAATGATAAATATTTAAAAATCTAGTTTGATTATAGATAGAAAATAAAATTTGAAATTTTTTTCGAATCTTAATTTATTCTAATAGAGAAATATCAAAGAAAATGCCGCATAAAATTGAAACTTTGATTTAATTTTCTAAAAGAAATTTACCATTCCGACTTCTTAATTATTAATCCATATAAAATATGTGATTTCCCCTTTATATATACCTTTTATCCCTTTACCATTAAAATTTCATATTTAGCATATCTTTCTATCAATTTTTATTCCCATTTATTTTCCTTTAAAACATATGAATCCTAACCCTAAATTCCTAACCATTCTCAATTCTCGATTCTTAGTTTTCAATTCTTAGTGCTCAGCTCATAGTCCGGGTAAGTAATGCTAGATTCAAGTCGTTATTATTGTATAATAGATGTATTATGATTATCACTTACCGTATGGAGCATGAAGCTTGTTTCTTGTAGCTTACTATATGTTAATGGAATATTATTTCATGTTACTTGATGCTTATAATTGTTGCTTATTGCATATTTATTGGAGCCTGTTTCTCGTTGCTATTTTCTAGTTGTTTAAAGTATAGCCCTTGACCTTGTTTCTTTTTTATTTTCATTTGAATATTCTTAGTAGATGAATTTTTTTAATTCTATGCGTTTAATACCAATATTTCCGATTGTCAAACATTTATTTAATTAATTGTAATATTTCTTCAACAAATTGAATCGATATATTTTCAGTACATAAATAGTTATATTGAAAACAATAAAGAGTACAAATTATAATATAATATCAGCATATTCTTAGAAATTAAAAGAATCCTTATAAAAAAACATATTTACAAGTCAAAAATCTACATAAAAATTTAACATATTCGCGCTAAATCAAATTATTAATACAAAATATTCATCAAAATCATCTTATACATAAAAAATCAACTTTTTCTCACAGCATCAACATATAAATATAACTTCAATATAAAATACGAAAATAAAATATCAAATATAATAAATATAATAAATAATTCTCATCAATATAAATATAAATACCATCATATTTAAAATACATGTTTACATTGAAAATATAAAAAAAAATTATAAAAATTATAATTTGTATTCTATATAATACCAGCTCATTTTAAGCTTATTTTTTGGAAAAATTAATTTAGATAGATCTTGTAGGGTATGAAACGCATTGAATTACATGGAAAAATCTTCCATTCAATAAATATTTTTAAATAGTTAATTTTAATTACCCATATTAAATTGCTTTATGCATAAATTTAAATTATATAGTAAAATTAGGATTCGATTTGCGTACATAGTTATGTCGTTTATTCATTAATCAAATAATTGATTAAAATTAAGTTTAAAAAGTAAATATTTTTTTACAAAAAATTTTGAGTAAATTTCATGAGAAAAGGACTTAATTTTTGATTTTCGGATTAATAATTCAAATAAATAGATATATTAGAATGAATCAATGATTTATTTGATGATAATTTTTTAAAAAGAAATAAATTGCCCGATTATAACTTGAGGAGTCATTTTTCTCAACCTTCTTGGATCACCCAACTGTATTTCCGACAGATAATAAAGCAATGCTAATTGTATTTCTATTTTTTGTTTGGGTTAAAAAAATTTAATGCATTAACACAATTCTTTTTCTTTAAAACCCCTTTGAAAGTACAGTAAACATCTTTCAAATAGATACATCTTTTTTTGAGTACACAAATGAATATTTTTCGAAATAAATCTTCCATTGAGTCGAAGTTGATGAATTCAAGATGTTTTAAGGTCCTTGAAAAACAATTAACTTCGATCGAACCAAGAACCAATTTCGGTACGCAATAGCATTTCGTATCTATTCCATTTGAGATGTTGTAGAAATAAATTCTGTTATTTCATTATACAAATTTATATTCGTATTCAATAATTCCGAAATTCGGTTCATAATTATTTTGTGAATAACCAATTATTTATTTAGAAAAATCTAAAAATTTGAGAAAATCAGATAATTTATAAGTAATAAAGTTTTATTTGATTGTACTATCGAAAATTTCAAGAGAATTATTCGTTTAAGTTGAAAATATATAGCAAACCTCGTAACAATTCTCCTTTTTCCCGAAGTGATATTTGGAGATTTTTTCCAAGATATCGGCTATAAACCCGAAACCTCTCCGTTTCTCATTGAAAAGGATGATTTACAGGTCAAAAAAATTTCAGCTTGGACCCAGTTGGATTTTTCATATATCCGAAAACATAACGAGTTCCGAGTTGTCCATGTTTTCCCCCAATAATATCCTTTATATTTTTTGACGCATGGAACCAACAATTGTCTCTATTTATATCTAAGAAAAAATATTTTATGGTTTAAGATATTTGATCTGCAGAATCAGCAACTAAATTATTTATCTTGAGATCCATTCCAATTTTTTCCGCTTCAAAATTTAAAGATTTATTAACACAAATTTAATATTTAGTATCATCCATGCTTAATATTTATATGGTTACTGGTAATTTTTTTTATTTATATCGGTTACTACAGCTACAATTACAGGACATCCACCCATAATCAATTTAAATGTAGAGTCTATATGAAGATCAAATTCTTTGGAAAGAATCTGGATCATATTTTTTGAAGTAACAAGCGATTTAATGTCTTCATTACCAGAAAGGAATCTAGTAACGTAAGATATAGTACCTTTTTCGTTATTTTTCAATTCTAAAAATTTACGTTAAAAGGTTTTCGTTTTCGTTGTTGTTTTGTTTTTTTTGTTATCGAATTTGCTGTTAATACTTCTTATAGAGAAAATATTTCATATTTCAGTCGTTATCCCTTCAGATTCTAATTTGAGTTTTATCATATACGGACTTAACCCATCTTTAGTATAATCCAGAACATTTTTCTTTACATCGATTTTTTCCATATTAAAGCAAATGCTACTATGCATTGTAGGATAATAAATTTTTTCTGCGCCATCATAGTAATGATCAGCTTTAAGATCATCTGGACATTCATATTTATCGTGACATTCACAATAATAGATTGCTGAACTTTATTTTTTAAAGTTTCTTGATATTTTTATTCTCATGTCTCGTTCAATGTTTATCGGATACGTGGAGTCAAAGTCTATCCAGTTTATTTTCCTCTTGTTTATTATAAATGATTATAATCTTGATATTTTAAAACCTGTTTAAAGGATGATGTATACGATTAATTTAAGGCAAAAAAATTCCTGATAAATTCCAAAAGTTTACAAAATTAAAGATTTTTATTGTATAAATTTACTACGTAAAGGAGTTCTTAACCCAAGAAATTCATTTGATGCAGTTGTTTTGAAAAAAGGATGCCGATAAAAAGCTTAGCCTATTAGCCACATAAAAAAAAACTAAATGACAAACGCGTTTTCCCAAAAACGAGAATAAAAGTATTTGATTCGGAAGACAGTTATAGCCTGTGTTACACTTTTTAGAAAATGAAAATTTAAAAAAGATGAAGTTTTTTTAAAGATGATGTAAACCTTTAAAGAAGATGATTTATTAATAATTCAGAAGTTTTTTATTGACCAACCTTAAAATATCGTTATTTCAATATTACAATAATTTTTTTACAGACATAATTTTATTTGCGTGTTCTATTTTTATTGGCTTTTGGAAGTTCTATTGTTTTATTCAATAAAAGGTTGTAACACTTAACATTACCCCCACCTGAAGTATTGTAAAACTAATGAGTCTTTTAGGCGGAAGATTAATTAATACTATATGAATGGGGTGAAAGTATTAATTTCCACCCAACACTCCCTGATTACCTTTCCAAAAATGATAAGGATTCTATTTATTGTACTTACAGTGATTATAGATAAAAAGTTTCAACTATACGTAAAATTTTATTTATTTTGTAAGTTCGGTTGTATTATTCAATAAAAGATGGTTAACTTAATACTACTACCACCTAAAGTGATATAGGATCTATTTTAGCATATCCACCAATTCTTGTGTAAAATGCAGTATGATTAGATTAGTGCAGGATTTAAGTCTCTAAGTATCATTTTTTTAAACAGAAATTCCATATTGGCAACGTAACCAATAATTTAACCATATTATCATCAAAGGCACCAAAATTGAAACATACAGCGATTCATATCCGAATATGGCAACAATAATCTAAAAGCCTATTAGGCTTTACATACTTTCATTTTACACTATTCACTTTCTGACTCAATCTTTACTATTTCGTACTTTCATATAATTAATTCAGTATTATTTGTTTTCTAGTCACAGATATTTTATCAGCATTTATTGGCCCACTGCTAGGTTCGATTTTTCGAGCTCTAATACTTTTTGTAGTCTCATTTTATAAGGGGTTTACACAGTAGTAGCTTTCTCTTAATCCAATCAAATCTTCGAATTGGCGATCAGGCCCTGATTGCCTTTAGATCACTTTCTGGTTGGCTTTTGCAAAAAGAAACTGGCCAATAAAAAAATCATAAAAAATGCAACTGCTATTTGGTGTTTTGTGGACATGTATGTGATGCTATTTGGCTAAGGGTTTGGTAACACAAATCGGATCATTGAGCAAAGGATAGCTGAGAATGAATTTTCTCCAAAAGTAAACAAAACATTTTTCTGTAGGCTTGGTGGTATTTTGACATCACAACACGATAATATTTCAATCATCACGCCTCTTTATTCTTTAAGCTATCATATCCTGTAGATATTTTAATTATCTAAGGATTTTTAGTTTTTCTTTATCATTGATCTTTTATCAGAATGAGTAAATTTAACAATCCTCAGTTTTCCAGATTTAATCAAGGTAATAATTCCAGAGGCTCAGGTAGTCTAAATCCTGGTTATGTATCTGGCATTGGAAATAGACCGAACTCCCTTCAAAATGGGTATCCTGCTTCTGAGTCTTATTCGAATCGCCCCAATTCCCAGCAAATTTCTAGGGATTCTCAACCCAACAAATTTCTCAGGGATTCTAGAGGAGCAAAGTCCCCGTCGAACAGTCGGCCTATTATTCAAAACTCTTATTCAGGCGATGGATTGGATATGTTTATGCAGGATCCCGATGATTTTGGGGAGACCTACAACAACTACATTGGATTAGAGGGCGGAAATCGCCAAGTCTTTGATTCTATGCCTCAGCAAAGTTATCAAACGGAATACAATTCGAGGGGTTTAGATAGATCAAGCGCTTCTATAAAATCTAAAGTCAGTGAATTTAAGCAATACAGAGATAATTCGGTTAGAGATAGATCTCTATCTGGTTTTGAAAATCGTAATACTTCTCGTCGTGATCCATTTTCTCAAAGCTTTCAAAATCTTCCTAACAACTCCTCATACAACTCTGTTCGAGGTTTAAGCTCGATAAATCCTTTACTTGATGCTGATTTTGATAATTTTGATTCTGTTCCTAGATCTCTGGGTAAGAAAAAAGCACGCAGCGAATTTGGGGATTCCGATTACCAAAACGATGTCTTTGAAATTGGAGGCCAATCGAATTATTACGGCCAAAATTCTTCTAACAAAAGACTCCAAGGTTTCAGGGATTCTCTTCCGAATAACAACAGGCGCTTAAATAGTAACTATGATGAAATTAATGCTCCAAAGACAAATGGCTCTAGAAATACTGGTGTTAAAATGAATCCCTCTAGATCTTTTGGTTTTGAAGATCCCGTTCCTTCTAGACCTGTTCAAAATAGAAATAACAATTCTACAAATCTAAATTCTCAGCGAATTCCAAATCGTAGGAGCTCTATTTCTGATAGAAGTGAGCTTCCAGATTTTTTCAAAGGACGGACTCAGATGTATAACAATCAATCTTATCCTGAATTTGATAAACCCCGCCCTGCTCTTCCCAAAAACAATAGTAATCTACAATTTAATCAACAAAGATTTAGTAATAACTCAAATTATTCTCCACCTCCAAGGGACACATCAAATCCACAAAAAAGCATGCTTAAGAGAAATTTTAGTCAGAATGATCTTAGGTCTTTGTCCGGGCGTTACAATTCAAATTCAGGGGCCATTCCTAAACCAAATCAAGATTTGAGTTTCATGCTTCCAGAGGACTTCCAAGAATCCAACAGCTGGAGATTTATCAATGCCATCAAAAAACTTTGGTTAAATTCAAAGATTTCTGAATCTACTAGAAAGGAACTAATTGGAATATTTCAACTCCCCGATTTTTATGTCAATCCCAATTTAAAATTTGCAATTGCACACGGTGTGAGATCTATATTCAAAGCTATAGTTATAAACTCTAGCTCGTTGGAGCTTATAAGACAATATATCAAGGAGGAGACTGGAGATGATCTCATCAGGCCTAGATTGGAATTTTTCTCAAAAATTGAACCCATTTCTTTTCCTAATATCGATGTTTACAGATCAATAAGTGATAAAATTAAAACTTTTAACCTTAAAAAGGAAGAGGAACGCCAATCCACATCTAAGCTCAGATTAATAAACACTAATTGGAAAAAATTACAAATTTTGCATAGTAAGAAGGCTTACAATTTTATCTCGATATCCTATCTATCTACCAACAAAAATTATCTTATTTCTGAAATTGGATGGGTCGTTTACAATGCTTCTAATAACCGCTATCTTGGTCGCCATTTTGTTGTCTCCAATGATTCCCAACCCATTCAGAATGAAACCACCAATAGAGGTTTTATGTTTGGTCCATCTACAATATCAGATATAAATACTATTATGTCAAATCTTCATGAAGATATAGTCAAATCTTTTCCCGTAATTATTGCTGGATTTGGCTTGGAGGATATCTATAGAACATTAAAATCATTAGGAATTAATTTAAAGACCGACTATAATGGAGCTTCTCTGTCAATGGTCGATACTCTTTTAATGTATAAATCGTATAAAAAATCCCTAGATGCCGTTGCAGATTTAGAAACAATTCTTGATCTTTTCAATATTCAATATTCACAAACCAAAAATTCTGGGAACGATTCGGCATTTAATATGATGCTTTTAATAAAGCTTCTTTCCGTTAGGGTTCCTGATCCTGTGGACAGGGTAGTTGCGAGTGAACTAGAACTTGACTCTAGTAAAGCAGATGTAATTTCAATTACTTCTGAATATATTGGTCTTGATGAATCCAGTTTTTTACACTATCTTACTGATGATTTTGATTACTCTCGCAACCCTTTTAACTCTAGTTCCTACAGAGCTCTTAAAAAAGATGTTCAAAAGAATGCAACTGATAGAAATAATCTCCCTGTTACTGGTAACGGCAGAAAAAATTATTCGGCTCAAGCATTTAAACCCTCCCCAGCATCTAAAAATGGATTTCCTAAGAAGTCCGTTACTGGTCGAAATGACTCTTCAGCTTCAAATTTTAATCAAGACCCTTTGAGTTTCTTTCAACAAAATGGCTCATTTTCCAGAGCCAATAATCACACAAATCAACCTAGAAATTTTAGACCTTCTTTCTCCAATCTCCCACCAAACAACACTCAAAATAGGGGATTTGGTATGTGACCACTTATCTCTTGAAATAAATAAACTGTTTAGTATTAACTAGTTTAGCCCCATTATTTGTCTTGTTAATTGAAAACTATATCACTTGATCTATTTATTTATATATATTATCTAATTTTACATTTTATCTTTAACCCCAAAATTTTCTTAGTTGGTTTACAAAACCCTTTTCAACCTTATTTTTTCTTGATGATGGATTGTTTAATTTTATATAAACCAAAATCTCCATATATTATTTCTCAAACATTAAACAGTTAAATTCGGGCTTCTAAGGTCAGAACTTAGTTTTTGGCAGTAGTGGTTATCTATGATAACAAGTCAATCTAGTCATGATTTACAGGTTATTGTTGATCTGATAACTTTTTTATTAAATTTTTTCTTAGAAAACAACCATATATGATTTACGATTCTAGTCTTTTTTTTTAATGGATTTATTTAAACAATCTAAAAACTATAAGAGGTATAAAAAGATGGTGATGGGGCTATTCACCTACTACCAATTGACATATGGGAGATTCTTTCGGAGACCAGACTTTTTTTTACTGTTCAAACTATTGGCTACACTTGGAATTTATTTTATACCAGTCCAATAAAAATAGAAAAGCATACTGTCTCTGATAAAATTTCAATATTTTACCAATGGAAAATTAACCTCTAAGGTTCATATTTTGAGCTACCCAATAACTTTATGGTTTACCTTTTCACCATATTTCCAGATTAGGAAAATAGTAAAAATTCAGTATGAAAGTGTCCGCTCTCAAAGAGAATCTCACATATTGGACATTTTGTATATTTTTTAACCAATAAATAAAAAATATTAGTATATAACTTTTTTCATGCTAATTTAAAAAATACACAAATTTCATTTGCCAACACATTCTTAATTATGCAAAATGATAGGTAGAAAAGTGGACGAAATGGTAGAGTGCAAACAGTCATGCTACCTAAAAAGATACATTAACCCTTTCAAGGGCGATGGTACAAAAAATGGCTTTCACTTTTTGCTCAATGTTAATATTAGTTTAATTTTATTTGTATACCATTGGGCTGATCATATTTTTGAACCAATTGGAATCGCAAATATACGCAAATAGGGGCAAGGCACAAATTTGGGCCCGGAAAGGGTTAAAAGGACAAAAAGAGTAGATTTCTACCCCTCTCCCCCCTTGCCTATATGGCCTATTATTTCCCACTGATCATTGGTTCAAGCAGCATTTTAGCCAGGCGATTTTAGTTTAATCTCTGCGCATCAATTGATTATATCGGTATTCCTCAATTAACGCGTGTTTAGAATTCGCCATTTTATATCTAATCGAAGTTTTTTAATTTCACGCATCTTTTTAGTTCGCGAATTCTTGATTTATGTGATACGATTTTACCCAATAAAAACCAAGTATTCCATTTAAGGAATTTTTAAACTTCCGATTTAACGTTAAATAGATATTTACTTGATGATAATTATTTTGTTATTTAATAAAGCCCTTTGGACTTGAGAATTTATAATGTTTCAAGTTTTCACGGTACACATTCTCTTGGACATGCTGTATTTTTTTTTTGTCATGGAACTTTATTTTAAGATACGTCATTAAAAACTGTACTTTAAAAATATGAAAAAAATAAAAAGACGTATAGAAAAAAACTGTTATCCTAACTACAATAAGCTCCTCTGCCTGACTACCGGCTACGTACATACGGAAAAAAAGTGTAATCTACCAACCGAAAGACCCCCCCTGGAATTGCTTCAAGTGGGCTGGATGGCTGAGGTTACATGTAGTCAAGAATTAAGCTCTTTGTCAATGAACAATAGTTCATTGAAGCTACTGAGCTAGTAGTCAGAGCCTACTTCTAACAGGATTAATAAAATTAGGCTCCTACCCAAACGTGGGTTTGATCGACATGGCTTTCCTACAAATAGCTGTTAGACGCTGAGATCCGTCTGACTGTCGAACGCTGGACTTGTGCATTAGACTATGTCTCAGCTGTGCTAAACGATCGGTTCCTCCTGTTTCTAGATGGTCCTCCTCTGGAATCGCTGTCCTCCGAATCGCTGTGCGCTGTCTCCACTACTCCCAACCAAGAATAGTGCAACAATATGTGAATATTTAATATAGTGTACTTCGGAAAGTACACTATTAAGCCCCTAAACCACGGCAAGTTATTTCACTCTTATTGGGAATATTCTGTAATTTTGCATATTGGGTTTAATTTTCGCGATCTTTTTAATACGCTTGATTATTTGTGGAACAAATATCCTCCAATTAAGCTGTAAATTGTTCCAAATTGTGAATTTTATATTTGTAGTTCTTTCAGATTTGCGGATTTTTTTAGGAACGCGTCCACCGCAATAATTAAGGGATACTTGTACCTCGGATTCAAAGATAGTAATACTTTGCATGAAATATATTTTTATAACAACTAATTCAAACTCTAAGCGTAACGTAGATAATAATTCTGTTGGTTTATTTATTTTATTTCATATGAAAATCTATGGATATAACTCTGTAAAACACTAGAGGAATGATAATGCTACTCTTAAAATCAATATTCAGAATTTGTTAGTCTTTTGAAGAAAGGGATAGATAAAACGGATTCAATTCCTAGTTTTTTCTGCGCTCAGTCCACTACTAGATTTTAAGTCAATTCTCAGTCTAAATTTAATTCTGTAAAAAAAAACTAACCTGGATAGTATCAATTTTGAAGAAATGTGGGGTTTTTTTTTAATATACATAGTTTTGATTATACAATGAACTATTTTATTAATAACGAAAATCTGAGATTAAGAAAGTTTGGAGCTTCCTTTAGAATCTACAAATTTTATTGAATGGGTTATAATAGGCGTTATGGTGCCAGAAAACCTAGCTTATCATGGGATTTAAGAAACCTAACCAAAATCAATGCGGAATAAATAGAATAAAAATATGCATGGATACGTCTTTAATATTATAGAAAAAATTTCTGAGGATCTTTAATCAGTTAATAGAGAAATAAATCAATAAAATTCCGTGATACAAAAAAAAAAAAATAGAGAAATAAATGATGGGTAAAATGATTTGAAAAATATTCAATAAGCACCTAAAAAGTTAACATTTTTTGGATCAAGATTTATTATTAAATTGCTGATAAACTAAGTAAAAATATACCCTAAATAATAAATACCAAGGAATATTTATTTTGATGGTAAGGTAGCCTTTCAATTTACGCGAATTATTTTTAAGCGAATTTTGATGTTTTGCGAAATTGAGAATTTCGTTCCTCTTTTTTTACGCGAATTCTCATTTTTTGCGAATTTTACTTAGCCAATAAAATTGCATATAAATTCTAAATTGACTTAATTCATCCAATTGAAACACGAGTATTTTATAGACTATTCTAAATAAATCATAAGTCTTCAATTTGAAACTGTTGGTTTTTACAGTTTAAATTTTGAATAGACTGTAAAAGTTTTTGCATATAAATATTGAATATAAGCTTAGACTGTAGATACTACTTTAAAGCGAATACTAGAAGCATGAATGGTATTTGTGAACTTAAATCACTTTTAAATGTTATGTTTTAGATGAGTAAACGCTAAATCACGCAAAAACCGTTTAATTGCGTCGCAAAACACGTTAGCTGTGCCGAGAAAGTAGAAAACAGAAGCTAACCAATCTAGAAATTTCTTTAGTATTAATAATTGGATTGTTATAATGTCTCTGATTAAAATTTAAAATACTCAAGGTCATATATTTCAGAGTTATCAAAATGATTCTACATCGAAAATAATAATATAAGGCTTGCCATGAATTTGATCTTAGTCCACTTTTTAGCCTCTCTGGATAAGTATAGTAAAACTTAGATGCATAACAAAGCTCTTAAACTTTTGAATGGCTCACTTATTTTCGGTTTCATTACATATTTAGTATTTTATGACCAAAAATCCCCGATATAAAAAATTTGCGAAAACTTAAAAACCAATTTAGAATCGTTTTTTAAAATTTGGCTATGTTCGCTGCTAAAAAAAGCTTTATATTTCGCTGATAATCTCTATGCGATGGGTTTGGAGCGGCCTTTACAAAATGCTAGCGAAATTAGCAAAAAATGATTTTCTATTCGTGAATATAATTCCCAAAAAAAAAATAGAAAAATCAATTTTCGCCAAATTGAATGTAAACAGCGCATATACGTGTTTTTATTTTATGCGATTTTTACATTATGCAATTTTTTTTAAGAACTATTCGCTTAAATCGAGGGTTACCTGTACTATCTTAATATATCCACTAAAGTATTTTCTGTAAAACATTATCAGTTGAAAGTTTTCAAATTTAAGGAATATCAATTCTGTCTAATTAAAATTAAATATAAAAAAATCTTGAAAGATTCAGCAATTAAATTCTTTATTTCTATTCGGGTGTAAATCAAAAGCATATTTTTAAAAATATAAGGATGTAAATGATTTATTATATGCTATTGAAGGTTATTTTAACTGGACCACATAATCACATATCGACTCCTTCCAAATGTAGCAACGACATTTGATGAGGTGCTAGAGGATACGAAAGTGTGAGATGGCTCGCTAATCTATAGAATAAAATATTAAAATTTTCTATATTGCTTTCGGGTAAAGTCATATGTTGAAAGAAAGGAAAAGGAGGGTACCGGAAGCTTAGAAACCAAAAGTTTTGTCTTGTAATTAAAGCAGTAAATGTTGTGGTCAGATCCAATACAGTAAACGAATTCGCAATCAAAACTGAAGGCAGCGCTAACCAATTTTACCTTAGAATCATCGGAATCTAATACTGGAGTAAGCTATGAAGACAATACTTTTTTAAATAAAATCTTAATAAAAATGATACTTTTTTGAAACATAAAAAACGTTACTTTCTCAGTATCCTCGGAGTAAAGGTAAATATACTGTGTACCATTGACGACCAATACTTCGAATTCCTTCTTGTTGTGAGATGGACACAATAAATCTATCGGAGGAATGGTCAACGAAGTATCAGGATTAATAGGGTAAAGAGTGTACAAGCATCTCCCAGTGCTCTGCTCCCATACCTAAATTAGTAAAATTGCAGAATAATATATAAAATGGATTAAAAAGAAGCGATACTAATAAATTTGGAATAAAGTTCATGGTAATGTGGTTTCTATGTGGGGAAAAAAAGTCAAAAGTACCCTGACTGAGCCATCGCTGGATCCACTTATTACTCTAGTCATTCCAGGATTAAAAACTATGCTGTTAACGTAACTAGAGTGTCCACGTAATTCCCGCAAAACTTTATTAGACCTCATGCCTAATATTCTAAAAAAATTATTAAATTGCAAAAAAAGTTAAATGTGTTTTTAGTGGGTTAGTAAAAAATAAAAGATGAAAACATAATATAAATACTGCATACTTTATTGTGTGATCAAAGCCACAGGTGGCTAGATAGGACTTATCAGAGCTAAAATAAACACCTAATACACCACCAGGATGAACGGAGAGGAATTTTTTTGTGCATGTACCATCTGAGATCCGCCAAATCTAGTTAAAGGAACGGGCGGTGGAATTATTATTCTTTTAATAAAATCGACTTTTTCCAAAAATTGATTAAATTCGAAACAGATATAGTGGTATACCTTTATTTGACCATCTTGGGATCCAGAAGCTATAAGTTTTCCGTCATATGAAAAGCAGAGACAAAGAACGCTCTGCTCCATCATCATTAAATTATCCTTTTTTTTTAAAAAATAAATAGATGTATACAGAAATTTAACTTTAAAATTTCAAAGCAGAAAGAAGTGAAGTAGCTGAAATCTTACAGATGCTTGATACGGTAGATCTTTCCTGAGCTTCCCAGTATTGTAATTCCAAACCTCAATAAACCCATCAGCACTCCCTGTTACTAAAGTATGTCCATCAGAAGAGAAAGCCAAGCATTCGGGTGAATGGCCTTTGGGAAACTATAAATAAAACGATTAGACGAAAAGAATAGTTAGGAATTGAATTGTGTTGGGTAAATGCATAGAAATTTGGTTTTTTCAATAGATAGAAGAAGTGTGCCTTTATAGTCGAGAGTTTATTTTTTACGGGAAACGATTCTTGGTTAGATGAGGTTGATACAGTGCCCTTAAATAAATCGATTTTGGAGCCAATTGGGAGTAGTCCATGTGATTGCTGCCATTTTAAAGATTGGTTTAAAAGAGTAAGTAGTCTAGAAGGAGGAACAGAAGATATTTCATTTCCAATATCTATGGCAAAGCAAAGAGAAAGAAAAGAGTAGATTAGGGAACATCAGTTTAAAAATTTTAGGTTAAAATAAAAAAAAGATGTAGTATGATACCTGAAGCAATAATCTCTCTTCGTTTTTCTTTTGTCATACCCGCAGTATAATACTATTCGGGGGAGTATGAGAGTAAGAAAAAAAAAGAGGAAACAGAGAATTTTCTCGATTTTATATAGTAAAGGTGTGGAAATTTTTTATTTATTTTCGATGAGATGGAGATAGTAGCTGCTTCAAAGAAAAAATGAAAAACTTACTTGATCTAAAGAAAAAGAGGAGCGTGATAATATTTTTTCAAGCTTCAAATAACGTTCAGCTTGAGTTTGACGCAGCTGATCCATTGTTTCTGTTTGTCTAAGAAGAGATCTAGCTGCACCTAACTCACGCAAGTCAGCTAATTCTAAAATAATCTATTTGGATTTTTTGTAAAGTGAGCATCCAAAATATTCAAAGATTTTGTACGGTAATTTTTTCAATACAGATTAAAGCAAAATAGAAAAGGAATTAGGTAAAAAAGTAAAAAGAAAAAGATACCTGCTCGAAAAGATCTGTTAATTTATCAGGCGAGATTTCAGCCTGAGCGACAGTATTTAGCACAAGATCCCATTTACCCTTAATTATATCATTTTTAAATGTCTGTATATTATCTATAGCGTTTAATGCAACACCCGTTTCTTTCTAGAAAAAAAAATTAAAACGAATAAGAAAAAAAGAGTACAATGGCAGGTATAAAATCAGCCATAATTTCTTATTTTTTGAAGCTAAATGATATAAAGATAAAATATCCTAAAAATAAAATAAAATTCAATCAAACCTGTAAAACTTCAAGACTGTTGGAAAGATTTTTTTCCTTCAAGAATTGTTGTATCAAACGAATTATGCTATATTTATAATAACCTTTTAGCATAAAAACGAAAATAGATGTAGAATTTTAAGAAAAGCTTTATAAGACTTACTCGGAAGATTCTATGTCCATGATTTGATGGGATATTTTTTTACAGAGAATTGACGATATTGAAGATTCGACGATTTTTGGAAGAAAAGGCAATGCGATACAAGAAGAAACAGAGATCTCATAAAGTCTCCCCTTCTAATTAATACAGATTTTTGAGATATCTTTTTTTTTTTTTTTCGAAAGCAAGATAATTTTCAACTCATTCAATACTGCAAAAAGGATTTATTTTATTTCTTCTACTGAATTTGGAAAAATTCAATTGATTTCGTTTTTTGTCAGTGATTTTCAAGTTCAGAACTGATAAAACTACACAGATTATTAGTTGAAAAATGATTGATTGCCATTGTTTTTATTTGGTTATAATATATTTGAATTCAAAATGTAGACCTATCAACCCAATATAATAAAAATTAACCCAAAATTACAGATTCATCTCCAAAATCTGCCTCCTAAATGTGAAGTACCTTGCTGTGGTTTAGAAGCTTATTAATGTACTTTTTGGAGTACAAAAAACTAAAATTTCTCACAGCGTTGTACTATTCTTGGTTATGAGAAGTGGCGACAGCGCACAGCGATTCGGAAAAAAAGCGATTCCAGAGGAGGACCATCTCGAAACAGGAGGAATCGATCTTTTTGCACAGCTGAGACATTTTCTAGTGCACAAGTCCAGCGTTCGACAGTCAAATGAATCTCAGCATCTAACAGCTATTTGTAGGAAAGAAGTGTCGATCAATCCCACTTTAGGGTAGGAGCCTAATTTTATTAATCCTGTTAGAAGTAGGCTCTGACTAGGAGCTCAGTAGCTTCAATGAACTATTGTTCATTGACAAAGAGCTTAATTCTTGACTACATGTAACCTCAGCCATCCAGCCTACTTGAAGCAATTCCAGGGGGGGTCTTTCGGTTGGTAGATTGCACCTTTTTCCCGTATGTACGCAGTCGGTAGTCAGGCAGAGGAGCTTATTTTAGTTAGGATAATAGTCTTTTATATACATCTTTTTCTTTTTTTGATGTTTTTTGAATATATTTTATAATGACTTTATCTTATAATAATATTCTGTGATAAAAAAAAAACTCTGAAATCTGCATTTCGATGCATTTTTCATCTCCAAAAAGTAATTTTCATCTCTGAAATTCTATTACTTCTTGATTGGTCAAATAAAACTTTTTATCGGGGATTCATTTTTGGGAAATGCGTCGATATTTACGCTTTTTCCATGGTTTACAATAAGCAATTTTATTATTTTGTGGAGATTGAGCGTAAGTTTAAAAGCGGGAAAATTGAAAAAATACCCACCCTTCTATGTGTAAATTTGCAAAAATAGCCACAAAAAATTCAACGGCTATTATTGGCTTAATTTTGAAATCTCAAAAATTGTGAAAAACTAGGAAAGTTTTCGTTTGTAAATAATTTCGAAAGAATTTATTCGAATTTTTCAAGAATTTCATTTTTTAAAAAATAATCTTATGTATTATTTCAGAAAATATATCTATCATTTTTTCAATCAAAAATATTGATAAAAAAAACTATCTTCAAAATTAGAAGAGAAATATGTTTTAAATGATAACTTTATTCACAATAAAAGATCATATAACGCAAAAAAATCAGAAAAACCAGTTTTAAAGCTTGCTGAAAATTTCGGAATTCCCTTTTTTATTTTATACATTTTTGAAAAAAATATGATCTCTTTGATATCACTCAAACTCAGGATCATAAATGTGTAAAAAATTTTACGAAAATTTTCAAAAATTATATCGAAACAAAGGTAAAAATCATATCAAGAATGTTAGATAACCTCAATTCAAAAACTTGAAAAAATTTCATTAGAGAAGAGACAGGATTTGAATTAAAATGTCTTAAATCTTGTAGAGCTGTTGAGAGATATAAATACAGATCATTGGATATGAATAGCAATAGTACATGTTTATAAAATCATTCCTTCAAAGATAAAAATAAATCGATCCAGTAAACCAATTTTCTTTCAACTTGATAAAGGAAGGATTATTTAGTTATTTTGTGTGCCCTGTAATAGAATCGAGATCTTTGATGTATTCTTTACCAGTGTTGGATCTCGATTTTTGCAACCCTAGATCTAAATTCAATTGTTGCTACTTTATCTCTACTTCATTTGAATGAAAAAATCAAAATTTCCAGCTATCTATCTGTTTCTACTCAGTTGAAAACAAATAAAAATGTCAAAGCTTTTTACAGGATTTGATTTTTCTATAGAAGGGATTAGTAAAATTGGTAAATCGGCAATTATATTAAATATACATAAGACGATAATTCCCAGCATTAAAAAAAAATACCTTCTCTAGAAAAGCACTCTTACTTTATTCAGCTCATTTAAATAAACGTCATTTAGTTTCAAAAAAATTACGTTTTTTGAATCAGAAAAAATGGAAATTCAAAACATTTGATTGATTTTAATTCACAAATTAAAATTATTTTTGACTCTTGCCTAAATATTCATAGATTATGCCGGAAATGGATCCGAAATATCATTCCATAATGTTTTTTTCCCGTTCCAAAACATAAGATTATTACTTTGAGATGAGAGAATCAATGAGCCAGTGTATTTCAAACGAAAGAAAAACAAATATATATAAGTCCCTAAGCAATATCTCCGTCAGTTTGGAGAAGTTAATTTTAAATTAAATCAAAAACTAACCTTAAATCAAATAATTTGAGGCGAAAAGGTTACATAATCTGTTGAATTGAATATTAATAAA
This sequence comes from Smittium mucronatum, assembly GCA_001953115.1. NCBI lineage: Eukaryota > Fungi > Kickxellomycota > Harpellomycetes > Harpellales > Legeriomycetaceae > Smittium > Smittium mucronatum. Next base: position 21,059 of record LSSL01002673.1, read on the forward strand.
GAAATATAACGTGTCTTATACTAATATAAGCAGATAATTTTCTGGTTCAAGGAAGATCATGTGAATATGGAGTTGTTAATATAATTGATTATAGTTGTAGTTGTAGATATTATGAATAGTCTGAAATAACATTTTTGCGTTCATATTGAGTAATTATTAATATAGAAAATGATCAGTACTTTTTGGTAATAAACGAAAAAAGAAATCATGCTTGAGAGAAATTTATTGGAGACAGGGCAAAATGGTAGATCTATCTTCACTAATCGCAAAAATTTACACTTATTTTCCATTATTTTCAAAAAAATATGGAAGGAGTATGGTTAAAATAATTAAAAGCAGAAGTGAAAATTCTATTTTTACAAAAAGCGCGTCCATAAATCCTCTAAATAACTTGGGAATTTCAGTAAAAAGCGTAGAATAAATTCTTCTAATTTTTTTAATAATATCTTTAATTGTTATTTAAAATAATTTCAATTAAAAAGAATATTTATAATACAATAATAATTGTTGTTAAACTTCATAATTTTGAAATTTTTTTATTTTATTTTCAAGATAGCGAAATTTTTTGATATAGATATATTTGATGTAAAAAGTGGATTTTTTTTTTAATAGTTTAAATAAAAATTTAGTTTTAAGTATTTGATATGACTGAAATATTAGCTTGAGATACTATAATGAATTATAATAAATATCAATACCAGTAATTTTTTGAAAAACAAAATAACCCACACTTTATTAATCGGCGATATAAGAGATTTCGTTTAAATAGATTTATATTCATATTAACTTTTACAGCTGGTACTGATTTTTGGGAAATTTTACATAATTAAAAATCAAGAGTTCAGTACAATTACAAAATTTTAAGATATCAAAATTTATCAGCCAAAAAAAAATTTTTAAAAAAGATCAGTGAGATCTAAAATATTTGGGAGAATCAAAATTCAAAATAAACTAAAAAGGTTAGGTGAAGTCAAAATATTTTTTTGTGGATATATTTAGGGCAGTGTAATGATTTTTGGTGAAAAAATACGTTAATTAGAGGCGAAATTTTTGTATTAGAAAAAAATTTTGTGTAGGGAAAAAGTTTTGGTTGATCAAAGTGTTAGTCGAGGCAAGAGGTTTTTTCAAGGCAAAAGTATCGAAAAGAGTAAAAGATATAGGCAGAGCAAGAGGTTAGGATTTGGAAAAAATTCAGAATGACTAAAAAATTCGAGTAATGTAAGAGTTTGAGACAGGGAAAAATTCATTGGTGATCAATAAGGTTGTTTGATGAAAATTTTTGGTTCTAAGAAAAGATCCATATAAAGTAATCCATTAGGATTTGTGAAAATTAGTTATGATGAAAACTATCTAATAGAATTTGAATGGTTTATGATGCATGGTTTTCCTAAATATTAGATATTATATTTAATTACCTGTCTTCTTATAAATCATAATAGCTTCATCCGTTTAATATATATTTTATTAGATATCGTAGAAATCGCGAATTTAAACTGAATATTTTATATCTTATATAAGATAAAAAATTATGAAAACTGAATTTCAGTAAAAAATTTATTAGTAAATCGCAATTTTCAGTGTTTAAAATTGTAAATTTGAGCCAAAAATATCTGTTAAATTTTTTTTGGTCATTTTCGCAAATTTAAAATTCGAAAACTGGAAATTTTTTCAATTGACCAATTGAAAAAATTCCTATTTTTAAATAGATTACAGCTATCGCTCACCTTTTGTGTGATAAATTTTTTTAAATATCTATTAAAAACAAAATTCCGAAAATGAGACATTTTATGACCAATTTAGAGCAAATAAGCAAAACAGTTTAATTATAGATCATTTTATGGCAACTTTGTATATATTATATTTAATTTATTGGGGGTTTTAAATTCCTTTTTGGATTAAATTTTCAAATAATTTAAAGAAAATATTATTTCTTATAATTAGAAAAATAATAGTTTATATTAATGATTTTTACTTTATTTTAGAGTTTGATTTAAAAAAAAAAGAATATTTATTTATGATAAAATCCAAATTAATACATAAATATAATAAATTTATTTCATAAATGTAAAAAAGGCGTTTGAAGACGTCCAAACAAGATGAAACTTTGTAGTTATTATCTAAAAAAATTGTTTGAATTTTCATCTTCATTAAGATTTTTTTATATTTTAATACATTTTAAGGTATAAGTAAAGAAAATTATATATATATATTCCGATTATGACTTTATGAATAAATAAAACGTAATTTTTTTAGGGAGATATCTTTTCATAATATTTAAATGATGTTTAGAAAATGAAGATAATTTTGATTAATTTTAGTCAATTGAAAAGCTTTATTAACAAAGATATAGGTAAAAAGTGAAATTTTTTCTCTTTTTTAAAGTTAATTATTAATTAAAATGATTTGAGTGTGTTATATATACTTTTTCCATGAAGATTAAATCATAATAATTTTGCTTTTATGTAACTAATACTAGAGGCTTAATCGCCAAATTATATCCTTAAATTATAAAGGAATTTTTTTCTATTCGTGCCGTAAGTTTTGACCGATTATTTTAGTTAATTAAAAGACAAATTTATTGATAGATAAATTTTTCGAAAAAAATCCATTATAAAAAAAGGCTTATTTGATCAATTGGAAAAATAATAAATTTTTTAGAGAATAAAAGTGTTTTTTGAAGATGAAAAATGCAACTATATACATTTTTTTGAGATTAATATATAATTTTAGGTTGATATGTCACGTTTTCTGGGATGTAGAATTTTCAATTTTTTTATCTATTTATGTAAATTTTAGCACCGAATTGGATCTAATAAATGTTAAATAGTATAATCCGACTAATTAATTTAGATTTCTTCTATATTATATTTACATCGACTAAATTATATACCAAAATTCCATTATTAATATAATATAACTATTTCTTCTCCAGTGTATTTTAAGTCACTAATTTGTGAATTACAAATAAATGTATAAGCCAATTTAAGCAATTTAAGCAATTTAAACAATATAATCCTATTTTTTTTAATGGAGATTGGATTCAACTAAATATTGGCCATGAAAATGGCACAAAATGGCCCACCGACTATAAAACAGATAATATGGTTGACGGGGTTTCCGATATATTATAAAAAATCATTTAGTGAAATTTGACTATTTTTTTTTGTTAAAAACTAAGCAGAAGTTCGTTTTTAGATTTATCTTCAGTAAAATAATTAGTCTAGTAGAATTAATATTAAGAAATTATAGCTTAAATGTTTTTTATATTAATACATACATTCTACCCAAACAAGGTAACAAAAATATAATATAAATATGAGAAAATAATATTATAAAAGCAAATAACTAAAAAAACTGGACAGCTAAACGTGATATCTTAATATTAGATAGGGTTTACCTAAATCAGTGAACATTTCTTATCCGTATTTAATATTTAGTAACAAAGTATAAGGTTTTGGGTTAAATCTAACGAATTTTTTATGCAAATAATGATCATATTCGAAGGAAAATAAATTTTTGAATAATTATTCTACAGGAAATGCAATTAAAAATTTATTATTGCAAAAAAATCAAGAAAAATCAATAAATTTTTAAGAATACAAATTAAAACTATATAATCTCTTTTCTAAGCTTATAAATTCTTTCTTTTTAATGAAAGATTGAAAAATATTCACATAAAACCCAACAAATGCATATTTTAACATAAAATTTATCTAAAGCTTGGGTATAATTTAACTAATGCTTCATCAAATCATAAAAATATCAATAATTTCTTTTTGCGAGAATCGATAAATTTTTTTTTATGGAGTTCTTAATGTAATTTCATGTATATATTTAAAAAATTCAAAAAAAAAATTCTTAAATTATGGTACGGATATTTGTATTAAATTAATATATTTTTCACAGTGTTTAAATTTTATAAATTTCGAGTCTAGTTTTGAAAAAATCTGAGGTATATTTATCATTTCAGTTAGTTAACAATAGCTAGCTATATATCCACTAAATTTTTTTTCCGTAGTTATCGCATATTAATACTATTAAATTATAGGATATAAATAAATGCAGAACTCAGGAAGTTATGAATTCATGAAAAACAAAATAAAAACGCGACCGAAAATGTAGTTTTGGCTCGCACATACTAAAGAGTTTATAATAATTTCATAAACACTCCTATTTAAATTTAAAATATTCATATATACACATAATTACATTTAATAGCAAAAGAGTTGCAGTTAAGCACGAAGTTTAAATTGACTGGTTGATATAATTTCCTGAAAAATAAAAGTTACAGAATAAGTAAATTTTAATTTTTGATTCATAACTTTAAATGTAAATTTCAAGTTTTCTTTTAATATTTTAATCTAATATAATTAAATTTTCAAAATTCCTGGGAATCTGTTTCTTTCATCAATAAAAATCAATTTTTTAAATCTTATTAATGTATTTAGCGTATAATATTTTTTAGTTTTATGAAGATAACATTTTTAAAATAAAAAATATATAATAGTTTTAAATTAGTTATTATTAATTAAAAAGCCGTTTTTAAATTTTTTTTTTCTAAATTTGACTGGATAATTTTCACTTATAACTCATAATTTATAATATAATGATGATAGGAGAGTCATATTTTTATTTATTAAAATATATATATTATAAAAAAATAGACAAAATAAAAATAGATGTTTTTCCATGAATAATTAAAATATATTCATTAAAATGAAATTCAAGAATTAAAGTTTTTAATAAGTATTCCAAAGTGTAAAAAATGGTTTCAATATTATATAGAAAAAGAATAAAATAATATAACTATAAATACCAAAATATCTAATATATATCATGAACGATTTTTTATATTAAATCTAGAATAACTTTATGATTAAGATAGTTCGTTTTATTTAGAAATCTCCTATCTTTACTGCATATTATCTTTTATACATAATATATATATATTGAATGCTTTTTTCAGATTTTCGCAAAGTTTATTAGTGATATGTGGCTTTAAGACCTCTGATATTTTTATTTTTAATTAATGGCTTTTTTTTTGTGTGTTTTATTTCAATAAATTAAATTCTAAAATAATTATGTTATAAATTACATAATATCCTATGGGAAAATAGATAATATTTAGCTGATTTTATTCATTTCACTTTTTAAAAATACATAGATTTTCCTAGAAAAATCTTTTTTTAAAAAAGTTGGCTTCTATTGGATAGTAACATTAAAAAAAACAAATCTTCGATCAGAGAAAATTGAGAATATCTAAAAACTAAAAACTAAAAAATATATAATTTTTCAGAGATAATAACTTAGTTTTTCCTTTTTTTTTATAAGAAAAAAATACTTTCAGAAATACCTCTGTGACTAAATCTATAGGTTTGAAGAGTTTAAATTTAAAATTTTTTTAAGGTAAGCAATCCGTCAATTAGCTTTAATTTAAATATGAAAATTGTTTTTTTGTTTTTATTTTCACTTCAAAAAAATATTTATGATTCAGTCTGACTTTGAAAATTTAAATGATACTAAAAATGATAATTCGATTTCTA
>LSSL01002677.1:0-31068 GCA_001953115.1 Smittium mucronatum
TCCTTTTCTTTTTTTCATATTTTTTTAGTATAGTTTTTAATGACGTTATCTTACAATAAAATTCCGTGATACAAAAAAAAACGACACCCGGGCTACCCATCTATCAATACAATCCTGTATTAATAGATAGCCAGCTCCATTGAACTAATACCCAGTGTTTACGGAGCTAAAAGAGCAACTCAAAAAAATTGTTTAAGATATTTTCAAACATTTTTTTTAAAAATTCGTATTAGCATTTTTATTTTTTTGCATATATTCTGCATAAAAAAAATCATATCCTGCGAGAAGATGTAAAAAAAATGAATTATTAAAAAAGTTTTACGTTATTATTTTTTCCTATTTGTCTGCTAAAATGAAATAATGTGATTTTTACGCTAAATCAGATTCAAAGTATTTTATTTTATTATCGAAAAATCAAATAAAAGAAAATAATGTATTATGAAGCATACGAAACCAACGAAACAAGTCTGAACATATTAAAAGATTGGTATTATTAGGGTAAGAAAATCTCTAGGTGCAAATTTTTTTACAGGAAACAATAATTCAGTTAAATACAAAAGCCAATGAAAATTGATGAGAAATTCGTGGTTTAAAGCTACAGCGATGAAATTCAGCATCTGGTGTATAAACATTCTGAATTTGAACTTAAATACATGCTTAATTATTAGAAATAAATATAATATTACACAAGCGAGTTCTCCCAAATAAAAAGTCACATCTCCGTAAGATAACCGGACACGCCAATATTGAGCACAAGGTATAAGTGCATAGAGGGGGTAAAAGGCTCCTGGTATGAGTCTAAATAAGTCATTATTATATGTAAGCTAGCTAATATATCGATCTTCCTGGATGGTGAGAGTCGCTCATGGTGGAATTAAATAAAGAAAATTTTTAATAACATAATCTTTAATCATCAATTTACAATCAAATGATATTAGATAAAAAAATGTAAAATGTAAATAATTGAGATATTTCTAAAAAAGTCAAAGTTTTAATAAACAAAAACATATTTGGTTCGGTTTCCTCAAAATGGAAACAGCCAAAATACGTTATAGGTAACAAAAAAAAAAGAACTAAAACGGGTAGTTAAGTAAAAATATAAAAATTTTATTAAAGCCTGCAAAAATAAAAATAAAAGTCAACTAATAAATACTGGTAAAATTAATTTCTATCTGGGTATTTAAATGAAAATTTCTGATATAATATGAACTAGAAAAATGGAATGTTATTAAGATTTTTATTAGAAAGCATAAAATTTAAGATTTTGACAAGCCCCTTTTTTCAAAATATACCTATATAAAGAAGAAAACGATTCAAGTGAAATATATACATAAAAAGGGTATAATGAGGAAGGAACTCTGGTCTTTTAATGATGATTGGTATCCCGAAATATTTGAATTAAGCCATAATATAATATACGCTCACTATATAAAACCTTGAGTTATCAAATTAGAAAAAAATTTATCACTTTGTAATTAAATCAACATTAATAATAGTTTTAATAAAAACAAAAAAAAAACTAAACTGAAAAAAACTGAAAAACAAAAAACCATGAGCAAAGCTCGATCTTATACTGAGGATAAGGAATATTCTACTGTATCGATGATCTTGATCTCAGAGACTCTTAAAAAGACCTTAAGAAAGCCTGAACCGCATAAAAAAATTTAAGATGGATTCTTATTTTTTTGGATAAATATTGATTATAACTACGTATCAAGCCAATTATGTTCTAGGTGGAATATAAATCTAAGAGCCCTGATAATTGAAAAAGTACCAAATATTTTCGCTGCTTGTATTTACTTATAAAATTCCAAACTTTTCTGTATTAACATTAGATGGTGTTTACTGCTATTTACTAGTCCCAAAAATAAGATGAGAAAATAGTTTAATAGGCCAAGGAAAAGCTAAAAAGAACGGCAATATTACATATTTGAGGCCCAAATAACTAAATTAATCGATATTCTAAATAACTTAACAACATAATAAGGGACTAATCTGATATTTATGGACTGTAACAGATTTCTCAGATTTTTTTTTTGTAAAAACAATTGTTTTTTTTTCAAATATATATCTAGTTTTAAAATCAATCGGGATACTGCTTAAAAATTCACTGAAAACTCGAAAAAAAACTTAGTTAAAAAAATTTTATAAAAAAAATTATTGAAACTTGATTAGTATCAGAAATCTAATGGGAAAAAAAAAAGATTTATTTTCTTCAAACTATCAGAAAAAAAAAACAATAAAATTCTTATTATTGCTGACCCTATACTCGATTTCAATCATATTTCAGCAACCCATTATGAGTAAAAACTAAAATTTTGGAAAAATAACATTAAAAATACTTCAGTGAAAACAGTTGGGGAAAGTACGTCAACTTAAAAGAGATAAATTATGATATACTATATCAATGAAGCCCTCAAAAAGCCAGAAGAGCCAATAAATTTTTAGAAATAATCATTCAACTTAATTATATACCTAATAATAAATTCAGAGTCAATTATAAAAAAGGGTAAGGGTTAAGAAATAATTGCAAAAATAGAAAATTTTAAAGTATTTGCAAAATCAGATAATATTTTAATTTAATCAGCATCTCCGTCAAATGGAAAAATATTATTTTTTTGTAAAAAGTGTATTATTAACTTTAAAATAAATTTCCCGTAAAAAAAAAAGTGACAAAACGTATGATTATTATTTAAAAATCAATAAAACCAAATAAATCTAAGCTTTAGTTGGTGTTTCAGATACCAAATTACCAAGTGGTATTATGTCCCTAAATCCGAGCAATAAAAGGGTGTTGGGGTATAATTGATTGCTGATATGTTAAAAAGTGAAGTGATTTCACCATTAGCTATCACGGATGTCATTAAAACTACATTTTTGATATAGGCTGATAATGAATGAATTTTTTTATTATTACTCAGAATCCTATAGTCGTATAATACTTAAATTAAAATCATTCATAAAATAAGTAGTTAAGAAGATTATTTTATCTTTAAAAATTAAAATGAAAAGTGTAAAATATTAGAGATAAAAGCTATTTGAATCTATTATAAAATATTACCATAACGATAATTTTAACATTAAATCTTTCCAATAATACTTTAAGTAAGTTAAATACCATTTTAAATAAACTACTCTCCATTTGACACCTTATTACTAGAAGTTTAATATGGTTATTAGCTAAAATCATTGATAATAATAAAAGGAAGCTAAAAAAATTATTTTCTATAAAATTTCTTTTATTTCAATAAATAGTTAAAATTTACACTTTTTTAATATGCAAAGATTTTTTACAAAACAATTTAAAGATAAATACTTATTAAAATTACATTTAAGTCAAGAAATTTTATATTAATTTATAAAAAAAAAACGAATCATTATTATGTGTTTTCACTTTATTTTAAATCATAGATGTTTTTAGATTACTTTTTTGACATAAATTTTTATTGTTTTGCAAGTTTTAAGTGTATTAAACATTGAAATTCCAAAAGATGGAATATAAATCAGACTCTTCATAGAGATTTCAAAAAAATTCGAAAGCGTTAAAAAGTTTTAATAAAGTTTTTATTCTTCAAAATTTACTAGTTGGATTAATAAAATTTGTATCGGTGCTTAAATTTTACATTTTCTGATCTACTAAAGTTTATAAAGATATCAATTTTTCTTTATAGCTCACATTTTTTAACTTTATTATGTCCTAACCTTTTAATAAACAATTTTTTTATATATCAGTGATTATTTTACGAAATTTATCGTACTAAAAGTGCTAATCTTTACAAAAATGTAGTCTTAATGGCATCCGTGATAGCCAATGGTAAAATTACTTCACTTTTTAACATATCAGCCATCAATTATACCACCACATCCTTTTATTGTTCGGATTTAGGGACATAATACAACTTGGAAATTCGGTATCTGAAACACCAATTAAAGCTTGGATTGATTTGCTTTTATTAATTTTTAAATAATAATCATACGTTTTGTCACTTTTTTTTTTACGGGAAATTTATTTTAAAGTTAATAATACACTTTTTACAAAAAAATAATATTTTTACATTTTCCGGATATGCTGATTAAATTAAAATATTATCTGATTTTGCAAATACTTTAAAATCTGTCTATTTTTGCATTTAGCTATAAATTTATTTATAAAAGTTAAATATGAATGAGATATTGGTACTGTTAAACTCAGATAATTCACCGAATTCAAAAAAAAAAGGGAATTATTTTCGAAATCTTGAAAAAAATAAGGACAATGTGAAAGCTCATAAAATAATTTTAGTAATAATTGTGGTTCTAGTTTCCAAAAAAGAAAATATTCAAGACCTTGATAAACTATATTGACATTTTATTTTTATGTAATTAGATAATTTTTTGGAAATCAGTAAAAATTATTTAGTAATAGCGGAATAAGTGAGAAATCAAATACCTGAGAGGAATGAATAATAACTGGAAAAAACTTTAAATGAATTTCACAAAAGAGGGAATCTGATTTAAATGGAAAATTAGAACATTATTATTTGATTTTAAAATTTTTATGATATTTTCCCCCATATTATTCGGATAATTAGGCTTAGAAATATGGAGAATGATTTATAATTTTATAAGAGGAATGTAAATTACACATAACTTTATTATGGATAGGAAATAATAAAAATCTAAAATATAGAATCGATCGGAACTCGAAAGGATGCCAGAATTGCTGAAATCATCAAAAGATTTTACCGATGATGATTTTAAGGGAATAAAGAGTATTTTTATTTTCAACGGGAGATTTATTTTTAAGGATGAGGTAAGTTGAATACATGCATCTAACTTAAAGACTATCATATCTGAAAAATATACTACCGATAAAACGGCGAGAAGAAAAGTTAGAGTAAAATATATAATTCAAAAAATATTTGGTGCGTGAGAGGAGATTTATTAAATGAAAAAGGTCTAAATCTTTACTCTCTTAATTAAGTAAATTTTATAAATGTTCTCATATGAATAAATTTATAGATAAGTCTCCTAAAAATATAGGTAAAGTCTTTAAAAACGATTAAAAATGATAGTATAAAAATAATCAATTGATAATGATAAAAGAAATAATAATTCTGGAAAAAAATTTATTTTTTTAAAGTTGATCGTAAATCGAGGGATAAAAACTTCAGGGGTCTGGAAAAAACTCCAGTTTATAAGCCTTGTCAGAAAATATACTTCGCTGAATTTTTTTTTTTTTTTTGTTTCCTCAATTTTAGGCTGTTCAAAACCTGATTCAAAACAAAATAAAGAATTTTTTTTCAATTAAAGGAAAAAAAAGTAAATTTTTTTAGCTCTTAAAAAAATTTAAAGCCAATGGAAACGAAATTATTTTATTTTATTCTAAATCTTGTAATAATATTCTAAAAAGGAGTGAGTTTTATGACAGAAAATATTTACTTTATCATTATATAAAATTTATTCTAAAAATCAAGATTTTTACAAGAGATAATTTTTTTTTATTTGGAATCATTGAAGACTTTGAAACTAGTTATTGATATTTTGAATAAATTTCAAAAAAAAATATTACAGTTTAGTTGAATATTTTATGCTTTAAAATGAAGTTATTCTTATTTTTAAAATTATCTTGTTTAGCTCGATCTTTTATAAACTTATTGTAATTTTTTTGATGCTTTCCCATTCATTCTATTATTTTTGAACAGTCCTTCGTCTATTTTTTTAAAAAAAAAAATTATAGAACTTTTAGAAAAAAATCTAATTTCATAAGCCGATAAAGGATCGAGTTTAAAATTTTGTAGATTAATGAAATATTTTTTTAATCCATTTTTTTTCTATTATAATTTTGATTCAAATTAATAAAATAATTGAGAAAAAATGTTAAATTTTTGTGAGTTTTTCATCAAAATAGTCACTAAGTCCTTTTTAAATAATATAATGTAGTATTAAAAAAAAATTAAATGAACTTATTTTATTATAGCTTTCAATTATTTGTTGATAATTTAAGCATTTTTTGACTCTAAACTATATCTCTGCAGAAATTTTTTTTAATGGTTTAAATAAAATTTTATAGAATTGATCCTTTGTTTCAAAAACTAAAAATGATCTAATAAATTGGAGATTAAATTGGGAATCGATTTATCACTTTTTGGGAGAAAATAAGTCAATTTTAATCTATAGATATAACTCTTCATTCATCATTTTTACAATTATTCTTTCCTTCTCAAAATATATTTAGGTAATTAAATTTAAATTCTGTTTTTTTAAATAATTTTTTTTAATAGCTATAGTAAATAATAAAAAAACGTTCTGCATAAGATTTATCTATAAAAATTAATTTTATCGAAACTTTTTTATTCTTTTTGCAAATTTATTTATTATTTATATATTTAATTTAGCAGTTTTTTTCTCAGATTAAAATTATTTCAGAAATAAAATATTTTTTTAACAAAAAAAAATTTATTAAAAGATATAGAAATAAAATAATCTTAAAGGGGTGATCTAAAATTTATTTTTTTCAGCTTTCCTAAGACGTCAAATTCATAGTTTATCCTAAAAAAATTGTTTGTTTGTTTGTTTTTGGATAATATAAATTACGAATTTATATTAACAATAAATGGTTTCAGTAAATTATATTACCGTTAAAAAAATCTATGGGAAGTACGTAGAATCTAACTTTTTTTATCTGAACTGACTTCAATAAGATTTTTTACATGCCTGTGAACATTTTCGCTCATTTTTTTTTTAAATGAGAAGAAACTGAATTTTTTAACAGTATAAAACGTAGATAATAACATAAACTAAAGCTGAGATTTTAGGTTTTTTTTTTTTAGTTAATTCGATATAAAAATTTAAACTAAAGCCTTATAAAATAACTGAAAACCGATTGAATTTATGGCTCCAATCGAACTAATAATAATTTTTGGTGTTATTAAACATAATTAAATCATGAAATTTTTATAAATAATAAAGTAAATTGTTTTTTTGAGCTTACGTAAACTAAATTTTGATTTAATTTTTGGTTATAATTTTTTTTTTTTTTTTAAATTTCAAAAAATATATTCAATTTTTATAAGAAATAATAAAATAAAGACGCAATTTGAATAGCAGTAAAATTCTTCAGTAAGAATATAAATTATAAATACATTTTAGAAATTAAAAGAAATCCTCTTAAAATTTTTTTTGAATTTAAAAATCATTGAATCTAAACTTACATTTGACCCGCAGAAAATTTAAACTTATCCTCTTGAATAAACTTAAAAGGTTAATATATTTTTTTATAAAATAAAATTTTACTGAAACTATCTATTTTTTATTATTTTTTCATTTTCAAAGCCAAATTTTCTAGCTATTCCAGAAGCTAAAATTTATTTTATGAATCAAAAACTAGCAACAAGCTTCTAAAGTTTTTTTTTTTTTTTTGAAATTTAAAAAATTAATCAAGATACTCTGATTATTAATGATGGTTTAATTTTTTAAAAAAAAAACATCTTAAATTAATGAGCTCCATTTCAATAAGATCAATTTTTACCAAATAATCGAATTGGCAAGCGTTTGCTTTATATGACAGGACATCTTATGTATATTTAATATTTAATAATTTCGGAATAGGATTCTCTATACAATTTAGACTGGTACAAATCCTTGCTTCCAAACTGTTTTTTTGCAGCCAAAGATTATGCAACTCTAAGAGCACTATTTCTAGTGCACTCATCTCCCTCACCCAGCAGAGATATTGGGACAGGTATTTTTCCTTTACTCCGCCTATATACACTTCTCTTGTTGCTCCCTGTACTGAAAACAATAAGTGATTGTATAGCCCACAAGGTAGAAGTAATAGCTGAAAATCTTCCCGGGGGTTGGGACCGAAACTTAAAGAAAGTCTCAGTAAAGAAGATACAATATCTTCCTTAACTGATTCTCTCGAAAAGTTGATCGATGAGTATAAGTCATCTCTTAACGCAAGTAATTCAGTAGATATGGATACCGAAGCATAAATATCTCTATCTTCCACCACATCTCGACAAGGGTCAATGCCTGGGGCAAATCCATAAGGATAGTCATTGGAATCGACCAAATCATGGTTGCGCATAACCATGCCCATAGCAATATATAAGCTAATTCCTTCAATGAGCAAAAAAAAATTAATTAATTAAAATTTTAAACCGTACTAACGGGTAATGATCCCATTACACGATAGTACTAAAATAAATACTAAAAAATAAGCAGTCCAAACACCGGTAAAAATGAAACCAAACAATATAAAAACAATTATATTCAAAACTAATGAAAAACTAAATCGTCTATACTACTAAAATATAAAGTGGCTAAAACAATCCTCAGGTGTGCTAATACTTTCAGACTATAAAGGGGGCGTAGATTCATCAACGAATAAAATGCGCGCCCTACCGCTTTATTAATTATAATTTAAAAAAAAACGATGGAAATATAAAACAATTTACTAATGTTTCTAATAAAATAAAGTCTTAAGTACTCATATTTACTAAGCTGTGAACTTAATTTGATAAAAAATGCTGTGGAATTTTTAAATTCTCTCTAAGATAACTTATAATTTAAATATGCAAAATACACAGTAAATCTTATGGGAAATTAAATTTGTTTATGGTTTTTCTGAAACTCGCTAGAAAGTTTAAAGATTTAAAAATAAATATCTAATAATGCAAATATTCAAACACTAAGCAATTCCAACAAATAATTTCGCTAAAAAATCCCTCCAATGATACTTAAAGAAGTTATGATAATGTATTATTCTCAACATTTATTTAATTAACATATTCGCTTGCTTTCATTCCAGCTGAATCAAATTCATATCGAACCCGATAAAACTCACGAAAATTAATTTAACCATAATAGTTGGAATATTAATCTAAATATTATCTAATTTCATTTAAAATATAATTTCATAGAAAATTTGAGTGGATTTGTGACTGAAAGGATAAGAAAATATGGTAATAATATAATTTAACCCTTCCATTGGTATAAATAGATTCAAATAATCTCACTAAAAAATGAATTATTGGTGAGATTTTATCAATTAAAAAGGTATTTTTTAAAATCCAATTGCAATCTTTTTTGCTTTGAAAATAGAAAAGTATGCAATATTTTTCAAGAATCAGGAAAAAATAACCCTTTAATAATCGGGAAATTAATATATGTATATATATATATATATATATATATATATAATTTATATATGATTCAAATTTTAAAAATATCTTTTTTTGTGTAATTCTTCATCTTTCTATTGCGATGAAATTCAATAAATACTATTATTGGACAATATGATAAATTATTACCAATTTTAATCGTCCAAATATTAAATAGATTTTCATAAAACCTAATTTAAATGAAAGTATGATAATTATATCATCAATAATGAAAAAAATTAATTTTGTGGTTTTATTGAATCCTGATAAAAAAGAAGTCTTATTAGTAGATAATTCAAATTTGAATAAAAACTTACTAATTATGCTAATAATAATTCTATTTTTTCATATTAGATACAAGTGTCGGATAAAGATTATGGAATTATACTAGTATCAGATTAATATTTAATTGATAAATTTTCTTTCATTTAGACTATATTCATAATTCAAACTACCTTTTTATATTCCTTCATAATATTAAATAATAAAAATTAATATGGTTTAATTACTAATATTGTTTTTTTATTATATTAGTTAAATTTCAAATTTATCTAAGAATAATTTAGTATATAAGTATGATTTATTTACTTATTTGGATTCTTTTATAAATTTCATCCTATAAAACTTATTTTTTTTCCATATTTTTCACAAAATAAGTAACGAGAAAGTATTAGATAATAATCGCATTATCAACTATTATTACCAATAAAAATAAGATCTAAAAAAATAGGATCAAAATATCCAAAGTATGTCGTATTAATATGATGATTTTATCTATATAAAATATATAATTTAAATACTTTCAATAAAATTATATTTCCTAAAAAAATTTAAAATAATACCAAACCTCTTAATATTTAAAAAACCACATTAATTAAAACTTAAATCATTAAAAAAATATAGATTAAAAAAATTTTTAGTGCATTTTTCATTTTAACGTCGTTAGCACCTAACATTAAATCGATATTAATATTAAAATTTTGAGTAGAAATGCCATTTTTGATAGGATATTAATACAAAAAAAAATTATAAACACAATTAAAAATTTCTGTTTGCAGAAGCTCAATAAACTTAAAAATTTACATAAAATACACTTTAAAAAATCAGTTAGAATCAGTTGGTAATCGAAAAAATCTTTCAAAAAAATATAAAAACATGATTATTTAAATTGATAATGAATTAGAGTAAAGAATATACTTATTAAAAAAATTCTAAGATTTAGAATATTAAATTTAAAACCCTCAGAGAAAATTTTATATGGGAAAAATATGAAAGTTTCATATGATCACAATCATACAAAAAAAATTACATATTAAATAATATATCGAATATATTCAATTATCAAAATAAATCTGACCCAAAAAAATCTCATAATTTGCTTTTCCAATTAACTGGAATAAAAAATTAAGATTATCGGTCTATTTCAGTAGTTCTCTATTTTTATTTGAATAATGTTATCTAAAAGCTAATTTTTAATAATGGAAATTTTAAAATAAACTTAAAAATATCATGGTGATTTTTTTCGAAAAGCATTGATTTTATAAGTCTCAAACTTTATCACGTAATAAGAATTGATTTAGCTCATTTATTACATTTTTTCAGTATATTAATTATAATTGGGTTATTCTGGGAATATTCTGCATGTCTTTAAGATTTTCAATATAAAAATTTGAAGCTATGAAATGAATTTTTGGCATAATTAAGTTATTTTTAATATTTATAAATATTAATTCAATGATAATATGAAATGCATTAATTTAAAATTAAGTATTCATTACCAATTTTAAACCGAAAAACAAATAAGAAAAAAAGAAAAAAAAACGAGAGGAAAGCCTCTGATTATTTTAATTTTATCTTTTTTATTTTTAATTAGTTATCTCTACTTGAAATAACTAACATTTGAACCGAAAAATAAAATTATTAAAGTTTAATATTTTATATAAAACTTTTAATTTTAGAAAATTCTGGGATTTTATTTAAAATCAACTCGTTTCAAATCTTTTTCAAATTATTCCTAAAAAGTAGAATTCAGTGAATTATTATTATATTTTGAGAATAAAAATATGATTAAATGATTTTTTGGTGTTATTTTTCTATATTTAGTTTTTATTATCAGTCAATAAAAAATTAGATGTGAATTTATTCGATACTGGATTTGATTTATTTAATTGAATTTGAAAAAATCCCTATATAAATATCAATTTTTTTTGGAATTTAAGTCGATTTTTTAAAACAATTTTTTTTCTTCCAGTCCGAAATCCCAAACTAATTTTTTATTTTTTAAGAGATTTAAATTAATTTTTCAAAAAATGTGTATTATTTAAAAATAAATCTAAAAATTTTGCGTAAAACAAGTCTATTCCCTTTAAAATAAAGGCCTATTTTTAAAAAATCAAAAAACAAATAAATTTCACATATTTCTCGGCTTTTCTCTTTTTAAAAATTAAAAATCGAATTTTAAATTCTTATAAAATGTTTTTTCCCATATCTTTACTAAAATATTCCACATAAAGGCAGAAATATCAATAAATCTGTTAATGATTTTTTCATCAAAACCAAAAAAAAAAATTAGGATTTTTATTTCTAAGTATTACTACCTATCTCAAATAAATTTAAGAAAATTCATTATTTATCCCACGTATTTTTAGTCCAAAAAAATCTGGAAATGTATATCATTGAGATTTCAGCATTTCAAAATATAAAACAAAAAATTAAAATTTACTTTTATGAATATTGGTGATTTAAATTAATTGGATACTTTAAATTAAATAAATTTTACTTTTATGAAAAAATAAATTTGGGTTCTAATGCTTTTTTTTAAAAAATGTTCAATTAATTTTTTTTGCCATAAATATATATAATTTAAGACAAAAATTTAAATTTAAACAAGTTATCAATATTTTTTTATTTTTTCTCATACATTTAGTATAACTTGAAAGAAAGTTTATTATGTATCCATACAAAGATATTTTTATATGATATATTCAATTTTAAATTATATATCCAAACAAAAATTAAACATATTTTTAAAGAAAATCTTAAATTATAAGCTTTTCAAAGTTATGATATTTTTTTAATTCATTTATTTTCCAATTTTTTACAATTATTGGGGGAAATATTTTAATGTTGGCATTTTTTATTAATAAATTTTTATTTTTTCTAAATATCAGATCGGGTTAAGTCAGCTTATTCAAAATATTAAATATATAGAAAAAGAGTTAAACCCATAAAAGTTAATTTTTATTCGAATAAATGAAAACTTATCAATAATGTTTTATTTTTTTTTGATTTTTAATTTTAAAAAAATAGAGATCTGAGTAGATAGTTTCATTCGAAATCAATTTGATTAATTTTTTTTATAAAAAAAAGGAATAATTTTTGCGTTAATTAGACAAAATTAAAATTTATATCATTATTTTAGAATTATATATAGTATTATAAAATAAAAAATTTAATAAAAACCAAATTTAAGAAATTTTCCTCTTATTTATGTTGCTATAACCGGTTCTTTTTCTATAAATACTTTTCTATAATACTCGTTTTATTATTATCAAGAGATATAAAAACTTAAGATTGCTTTTCTGATTTTTAAAATGAATATGTATAGTAAAATAAATTCTTTATAATAAATATAAAAAAAAAATTATATAAAATGAAATGTTTTTGACGATTTGTATATAATTTAGTTGAATTTATAAAAATCGATTTTTATAATTTTTAAAATCATATGTGTCTTTTCAAAAAATTTCACCCAGATACTAATAAATTTGAACTAAATTTTTTCTAAAATGATAATTTATTGAATATTTTTACTGTAGAAATATTAAGATTAAAGTTTTAATATTTGGAGAATTAATAATTTCAGTTTTGGAGTCTTCTTTGATATTTAGTAAAATTACAAGTAATTATACTAATCAATTTCCCCCAATATTGATATCTGTTCTAAAATTCGAAGTTGAATTCCTCCTATTTTTTGTTGACATATTTTTAGAATGATTTATATCTCAAAAAACTATTTTAATATTATTTAAAGAAATTTAAATTTAAATAATTAACATTTTATTTGTCGATTTTTTTTTTTGAAAAAACCTATCTTATTTAAAATTTAACCTATCTGATGCACATTTTTATAATAATATTTTGTTTTTGATGTACCTTTCATTATTTTCGCAAGCTATTTAGATATTTTATTAATCTATCTTCGAGATTGGGCCTATATTATTTTCCAAAAGATTAACACGAAATATATATAAATTGGAAAAAACTGAATGATATTGATATAAAATTAAACATGCAAATCAATATACATATACCGAAGTAAACGTATTTTCATTGGGATTTTATTCTAATTAAATGCTGAAATTTTCCAAATTTTTGTAATTATTGTACCAAATAAGCCAATATTTTAATGAATTTGATATATAAATATAAATAAATCGTTAATATTTCTCTTATTTTGAATTTCATCATAACATATATGATCAAAAAAAAACTTTCTAATTTTTTTTCCAACCATTATTTGAATGAATTAGGATCACTGGATAATCCAAAAATTAATATTTTATCAAATTTTCAATATATACATTTTCCGTAAGAAAATCATGAAATTATATTGATATTAAATTTTAAATCACTAACTGCAGTTCCTATATCCTAAATCAAATTATAAATTTTTTTATAAATAGTATTAACATAAATGATTTACCCTCAGTTTTTTAATTAAATCTACAGTTATATTAGATAATTTATTTTTTTAAGACCCAAAAAATCTTGTAATTCTTAAAGAAAATAAATTCTATATTTTCTTTAATTTTAATTTTATACTAGTGAAAAGCGTGTTAATTTTTAAAAATAGAATTTTTAGAAGAATTTTATTTTATTTTATATTCTCATAGATTTAAGTTTACTTGATTAATATATCTATCAAAAAATTTTAATTTTTTTTTAGAATCTTCGCTAAATAAATTCTTTAAAATAAGTGAAAGATAAAATTAATTTAAACAAATTAATATTATTTCAAATTGTATTTTCTGTCATTTAATATAAAAATAATCATAATTTGTAATAATTCAAATAAAAAATTCATAGTTTTTAATCAAAATAAATAGCAATTTAGGAAGATAAATAAAAGGAAAATTTTAAAAAAAATCCTATAATTATTAGCCCTAGGCTACAATGATAGAATTTTCTATTTAAAAGATAAAAAACTAAGAAAATTTACTCAAAATTCAATCTTTGTATATAAAATTTTTTTTTGGTCCCAAAAAAAAAATAAATAGTTTCTTAATTAGTAAAAATAATATTTATTTTTTTCAATATTAAAAACACATTTAAAACATGCATCTTATGAAAAAAATTCTCTAGTTATTTTCGAAGAATGAAAACTCATTTTTTTATTCTTGCTTTGTTTTTTAAATCCATAGATCATCTTTATTTTTATTAAGGATGAATTTCGGCTTAAACTTTTCTTTGTTTAGCTTGAATTTTTATGTGCTCGAAAATAGTCAGTTTTGATAGATTAAAAAAAAAAGTATGGATATTTTTTAAAGAAAAAGCCAA
Source organism: Smittium mucronatum (assembly GCA_001953115.1). Lineage (NCBI taxonomy): Eukaryota > Fungi > Kickxellomycota > Harpellomycetes > Harpellales > Legeriomycetaceae > Smittium > Smittium mucronatum. Next base: position 14,706 of record LSSL01002677.1, read on the forward strand.
TAAATTTACTAATATTATCTTAAAGTATATTATGTCTTATTTTAATGAGTTTTATTTGCTATAAATTTTATATTCTTATTTTAATTTTGTAATTTATGGTATTTGCTTCTTATATATTTATTTTTTGATAGTTTCTTAGCGGTTCAAAATACAAAAAAATTAAAATCTATAACTTAAATATGCGATATTACCCTATAACACTATTTACATAATATCTCTTCCAAAAAGTGACGAAAAAAGTTTTCGTCAAATAAAAATATCAAAAATTACATTTCTCCATAGTTTAAAAATATTTAAAAGGTTTTCTATCCAAAAATATTCAGGTTTAAGGTTGAAAATAGTATAGTTAAAGATTTAATCGGTATTAATACATTGAAAATGTTTATTTCTATTTAATTAAGAATTCTTTCGGGATATTTTCGGATTAAATTTTACTGATAACTATCTTATTAAAAATTTATTTTAAAATTTATTTGTATAAGTAATAAACTTTTCGTAAAAATATATTATAATAAGAATTAAATCAATGAAAATTAAATTATTTAGCAGAAGTTATAATAAAAATTTTAAAGTTTCCAAATTTTAAAATTTTGAGTTTATACTTCTGTAAATTTAAAGAATTCATTTTTTATTATTTATAAACTGGTTTTTTTACAAATAAAGACGAAAAAATCTCTTACTTTGATTCTAATAACTATTTTTAAATTTATATGAACTTTAAATTTCGTAAAAAAACCCCAGTTTTTAATATGTAATGATTATATATGCAATTATTTTATTTGATGCTTTTACAATCATCATTTATAATTAGCCAATTATAATAATTATTTATTTGATTCAGGTTAAATAAATTAAAAATAATTGTTTAAAAATAATTTTTAATTGCAAAATATGCTAAAAAAAATTATTGGAAAATGATAGAGACGCCATAAATATCTATCGTATTTATTTGAATTTTTATTCATGGTAGAAAGTAGAATTAAGGGTCCAAAGTCTCATTAATATATTTGAAAAATAGAACGATGTCATTAAATATTTGGATATGTGGCTTTAAGAAACAAACTTATTATGAACTAAAGAATTGTGAGTCGATAAAAGGTTTGGATTTTTTTTCGAACCAAAAATTTATTCCTATTAACTCAAAATTTAAAAAAAAATCAAAAATTTATAATTTATAATTAATTTTCAAAATCTTTTATTTGAAACATTTTCCATCTATAGAACACATTTTATACCATCAAGGTTTTTTTTAATTTTTTAATTACTCAGATTTTTTTTTTGAAAATTTTTTTTGCGGAATATATAGAAATAATTTCAATTTTTATGACTAAATTATGATTTTTTACTAATTTTTGGAGATATAATATATATTCGAAAATAAACTAATACATAACTTGAAACCAGCTATTATTGATCTTTTAGGTGATAAATAAGGTTTAAATATTAATTTAAAAAAAAACTCCAGATATAGCTATAGAACTAATTTCAATCCATTTAAATCAAACGCAAAAATTAGATCTATTATATCAAATTTTAAAGAAACCTTAACATATAATTTTAAAATTATTTTTCTAAAAAAAATTAAATTAAATGCAGTTAGTAAATATAAAAAAACGCTTTTCAAAAGTGAATTTTTTACTTATTTTTTATTCATATTTTTTTTGAGAGTAATTATTCTTTCAGCCTTAAGTAAAAAGAAAAAAAATTCTCACTTGAATTCAACTTTAGCATCAAAATAATTTGATAATGCAAGGAGAGTTTATTTTGAACTGATTTAATAAGGAAATGCTTTGTGGAGATCATCCCTGAAGATCTTTATAAATTTTGACTTCGTAAATGTTTTTTTTTAGATAAATTTGATTTTGGAAATCGTTTCAAATTTTTATAAATGGCTATCTGAATGCTATTGTTTACATAGAGAAAATTTTTTATAAAAAAATTTTTCTTCGTAAATTATTTAAAAATATTTAGAAACTAAATATAACCTTGGCAAAAATTTATCAACTAAAATTTTTTAGTGAGAAATGAATAAAAATTAAATCATTTTTCATTTTTCATTTTTGAGTAGATTTTGAATCCAGATTCTTTGATTATACCAATTTATTATTTTTGAAAATCGTTAATAATAAAACAATTTTTCGTGTTTTAAAACTACACAAAAAATTTATTGGCAAGATAGACACTTGTATTATATGTAACTTTTTATCTACATGAAATAATTATAACTTCTTTTTTTCCAATAAACCGTGGGATATGATATATATATATATATATTTAATAAAAAAGAATCAAAATTAAATAAATTTTATAGGCCCAATTAAAAAAGAAGGTAAATTAATCGGTGATGAAAAATGGTTTCTGAAAATAAAAATCGAGAAAAATCAAAGTTTTAGTCATCAATGAGCAATTTCGAATTGAAACACATTTTTTTTGAAAAATATATATTTTGGACTCAAATTAATTTGGATATTTATAAAATATTCAATAATATATTTAGTAAAAAATGATATTCTTTTTCAGATTATTCTTTATATACTTACTAAATCTTATTAATTTTGAAAATAAATAAATAATAAGAATAATAATGTTTTTAAGAGATTTAATATGTAAGATATATTCGGTTAAATAACCTTGTAATAAGGTGTTTTATTTTATGAAAGCACAAAAAATTTAATGTTAATATCGATAAAGTTTTTTTTATTTATTTTAGTTAATAAAGAAAAATCTTTTGTAAAAGTCAATTAAGAATGAATATAAATATTTTTCAAAGAATATGAAATATAAGAAAAATAAGTTAATCGAAAATAAAATTTTCTTTGAAATTTTTTATGATACAATATTAAAATATATTAGACTACCATTGTAATAAGTGGATTTGTTTCATTAATATGAATTTTTGACAAATAAAAAGGAATGTTATATAAATAACTCACCAATTATATAAATTAAAATATTTGATTTTTTTATTGGATAAAAATATATAACCCAAAAAAAAATTTGTTTCAAAATTTATTAACATGTTGGAGTTATATTAGTAAATATTGATTTTTATCAGTAAAATAATTTAATTAGAATAGATGAATATTTATCAGTATAACATCATCTTTTCAATGAAAAATAATGGCATAGTTTAAACTCTGCTTATTTAATAGTTTACCGTATATTTTAAATAATTTATTTGAAATATATTCATAATATTTTAAAATTAAATCAGTGGGATAGTCTACGCTTCAAAAAAATATTTTGATTTTTTTTTCTCGATGTATATTAAAGGATTTTCCGGATAGCACTTAAACTTAATATTTATACCATTTATAATTATCTATTTCCTTCTTTAAATGCTTTTAAACTGCAAAATTGTACATCAAGTATATTGAAATATGAGACAGAAAGAATAAATATAAATATGTAAAAACTTCGGCAAAGATTTTTTTTCATTGAGAATGGGAATATTGCGGAAATTCACATTTCTATTGTGAAATGTGAACCTTTTTAATTGGACCGGTATTTATAGAGTAGACATTTCAAAAAATGGTATCTAATTTTGTTAATGATATCAAAAAATTAATTAAATTGTATAATAATGGAATAAGAAATAATATATATTGAATATAATAATTAATTCATAAAAATAGAAATAATTTGGAGATTTTTCGCTTAAAGTTTTAAAAAGATAAAATCTTAAATAACAAATTAAAACTTTATCGCGAGTGTATACATGCATTTCGATAATTTCACTTATATTTTGTTAAAAAAATAATACTTAAATTAGAAGCGAAATTAATAAATAAGCAGTTTAATCTAGAACATTTATTTTTACTGAAAAAATTGTGCTATACTAATAAATATGCGTATATTTCAATTAAATTACTGCAACTGATAATAATCAATATTTACTAATATAACAATATCATTAAAATAAATTTTGAATAAAAAATTTTTCTGGGTTATATATTTTTATCCAATGGAAAATAAGGTATCCTAATTAACTAATAGCGATTTAATCAGCTTTTCCAGGGATTAAGGTATAAAGCATCTAGGGAAAAAATCTTTATGGGTTTTTCTTATAAATAACAGGAAAAAAAATGATTGAAATTTTTTAGAAAACGTAGGTGATTCCCGAAAATCAGAATTTATTTATTAACATAATTTTATATTTTAAAATGTATTTACATATTAAAATATGAAAATCTTGTAATTTCTTCTTTTTTTATTTCTTTTTAGCCCCCAAATTAAGAATAAAACTACCTATATTTATAAAACATAACTTATTAATAATTACCCTTTTTTATCGATCAATTTGATGAAAATAGTTCATAATTCTGCCTTTTTAAACGTATTACGAATAAATAAAGCGAGTATGAATTATTATAAGTTTAATCATTGAATAAAATATTTAGTAAGAATTATAACCCCTGAAACAAAGCCTTAATTTTTGATTTATGAATCATAGCTTAGTATAATAATTTCACAAAATCCCCCATTTTAAAAGCTGATTAGCTGTATCTCACCTAATATTGTGAACTTTTGATTTTCCATTTCATTTTCAGTGGTGATTTTTTGGAGGAATTATGGGGTAGCAATGGGTTTTATAAGAGGATTAATTTACTAAAGCTAAATACATTAAAATTTTGTGACAATATTTATGAAACATTGATTTTTTTTAGGTTAAATCTTATAGCTCAAAGGCCCTATTTCAATTATAAAGATTTTTTTGTTTTATTTTTTAATGCTTGATAATTTTCTGAATATCACCAATTGCTTAAATTTACATTCCATCTTTTCCTTAATTTTTTTTATAAAAGTCTCAAGGTATTATGGATCTTTTATTATTAGAAAAAATTCTATAGATGATTCCATACTTGTAAATAAGACCATAATATAAAATTTTCTTTTAATTATAATACTATTTTAGCTACATTAAAACCATTTCATTCAAAAAATTTATAATTTTCGAGGATATTGAAATCATTTCCTTAACTTCCACTAAAAAAATCGAATTTATATGGATAAGATAAAGCTTATTGTTATTTTTTTTTATTATATCGTTTGGCTGGGATATAAGTCAAAACATATAATGCTGGATTAAATAAAATTTACGGAAACTGTATCATTACATGAGTCACTGTTAAAATGCAATCAGATGTATTCTTAATTTATTAAAAATTAAATTTGTAAAATTTAGTGGTATTGAACTATTGAGATTTAGCTTTATTGAATAATACGATTAAAATGATTAAAAATATATTCAGCAATTCTGATTATGAATTTTATAACTGTGATAAAGAGTTTATAATAGAAACTCTGTAAACCATTAAAATTATAAGAGCCTAGTTAAAAAATAATTAATGTATATAAATAACTTATGCAAAAAGTTTTTTTATGAATTTAAGGTCCTTTTTTTAAGAGACTAAACGTATTTAATTTTCATTCTATATTTGGGATAACAAAGAATTCTAGTTAAACTAAAAAAATAAAATTTGATAAGCATATTGGGCGTTTATCATAAAAATTGAAAAATAAAAATTCCTTTTTTAATCGTTTCTGTGTTGTTAAAAATTAAATTTAGCTTCACTCACAAATTTTAAGTCTAATATATGTATGATTTTAAAAGATTATAGAGGATTTATATATGTATTATAGGGAATATAAATAAACTAATTTCTTTTTTTTTGCTTAGATTTTCGATCCTTATACTATTATCAATGATTACTGCGCGTGATTTTATTGTGGTTATAATTTTAGGAATCATAAGTCTATGAATATTCTTGTAATATAAATGGTATATGTTTAAATTTAAATAAATTTATATATTAAAAAATTATGATAGTAACTGTGTAAGATTTTAGTGGATGAAATTAATTTTTCCTTTGAACTGTCAATCAACTAAAAATATTCCAATGGAGGCGGATTTTATGATAAATGCTGCAATTAAAATTTATTTCACTAAAAAAAAAATTGGATTATCAGAATGAATTGTCTTTTAGAGGATTCATCGATATCTAAAATCTGATTTGAAAAAAAATAAATTTGTTGATTATTCGAATAAATTGATTTTAGAAGACAAAAATCAAACAAATAAGATTGAGTAATTGACTTACATGAAAAAAACTATTGGTTAGTTATAAAAGGGTTACTTAGAGAAGATAGAGAGTTTCTTAAAAATAATAATCGAAATCACTCCTTTTATAGCGAAAAAAAATTTATTAATTCGTTTGGTTAATTTTATTTTAGCCTTATAATGAATGAAATTTTCATCTCACAAACTTAAAATATATCACAAATGTAATTATTTTTCCTAATTATTAAATGAAAGACTTAATATTTATGATTAAAAAAAAATAGTAAAGAAATAGGAATAGCTAATCAAATCCATCGGAAAGACTTAAATCCGGCTCTGAAGATGCATATCTTTTTTCATAAACGTTTAAAAATGGTGTGTTAGAATCAAAAAATTCAAATATTCCTGATTCTTCAAAAATTTATCTAAGATTAATTGATATCTTTCTTTTTTCCTCGGCTCTTCCGTTTTTTCTAGTTTCTTCTTTAATGAACCCTAATACTTAAACCTAGTTAAATGGTAAAATTTCAAGTCTTTTACTATCAGTGGGGACTTAAATATATGGAATTTTGTCAAAGATACACAAATTTCAGTAATCATTTCAAGGTTTCCAAGAGATCCTCTATAAATATCTCTGATTATTTTGAATAAAACTTTCAATTTAATGAAAAGATTCTCAGAAATTATTTTATCTGTGGAATCTGTTTTTGCATGAGATATCCCATTAATAATAGTGATCCTCTGAAGAATTTCTTGCATATAAATGGTCATTTGGTGTTCTCAGTTGGTTCTTTGAGTAGCTAGTTGATTGTTTTTTCTAGGTATAGCTACCCTAAATTTTTTTTCAAGACCCACGTACCCTTTATCTGCCTTGATAGAACACTCGTTAAAATTTCCATAACCTCTATTCCTGAAATCTTTTGCACTTTTTATTATTAAATTAGGATAAGTGGTTTCCAATTTTCTGCAAACGGACATGTCGTGCACCTATCCTTCAAAAGCTGGGCCGATGAACTCGAATCTACCATCAGGTATTACTGCGATCTCCCTCTTTACTAAAAACCTATTATTTTTGCCATATAAAATATTTTTGAGTCGGGAAAAAGCCCAGAAGGTCTTTTTATATAAAAAAATGTTAAGTATATAATCAATACAACACAAATTTTGTAAATTAAAATTATAGATTAAGAAAATTGAAGGTCCTTTTTCATTGGACATAGATACGTTTTTAACAAAAACTCTCTTATATTTTTTGCATGGTAATTATTGTTGAACATATCAAGGGGGCTTATGCTCCGAAGTCTTTAGCCATTTTTTCATATTTAAAATAGTGTCTAATAAAAGTTAGAAGCATAAACAGTTTGTCTTTCTGTACAAATTTCTACTTCTTACCTCTCCTCATGTCCTACTTCAACAAATAAACTTCACAAACTGTATATGTTTCTTCAAATTCATATAATCTAAAACAAATCATGAATTACATATCTTCAGGACTATCCAAAAATCTATTATATACTTTGGGATGATATATAGCCTGATCACTGTTGTAATTTGAAGGAGTTATTATCACAAGAGCCGCCTGTGACTCTTACACCTTATTCGCATCCCTGTAAGCCTCAATTCCAAGAAATAAGTTACTTTTCATATTCAAGATTGATTGTAAGTTAAAAATACTTGAAAATTCCAAAAAAAAAAATTATTATAGCATCGTTATTTAAAAAAACTGAATTTTGTATTTTTTCAAAGTTTTTTTTTGTAATAGCACTACTGATTGTGTGATAGAAAGGTCCCTTATTAATTTTCCCATATTGAGGCATTTTAATCTTTAAATTTAATGCAAGAACATGTAGTTTTTTTTATATATTAGCTCTATAAAAATTATTCCATCACAAAAAGTTTTTTTATTAATTAAAGTAAACCTATTTTCAATTAATATCAATTGTGAGGTTTATTTTTCTGAAAAAAAAAACAAGATTTTATAGATTATAATGTTTGATAAATTTTAGGCCCGGATTAGAAATAATAAGATGGCTAACCTTTTTAATGATTAAAAAAGCTTTTGCGTTAAAAATTCGCTTATTTGGATATTACTAATCCTACTAAGATTTGATTCAGTAATCATTAAATAAACTCATATCATTCTAAATAAAACCTTACATAAGAAAAATTCCACTAAAAAAAATTGGAGAATTAATTTTTAAACTCTTGAATGCATTTACTTCACAATGAATTTTCTAAATATCATCTTTTTCCCTAATACATTTAGATTATTTTTTTCCCGAATTTTTTTTATCTTTCTTATATCTTATAGGTTGATAAATTCGATTAAATCTCTAATATTGGTGAATTATTTTTAAAAGAGTTATTTTAATTTGTCAAAAATTCATATTATTGAAATAAACCCACTTATTGCACTGTTAGCCTATTAATATATTTTTCCTAGCAAGGTCTCATTAAAAAAATAAAATGAATAAAATTAAAAAAAATTTCAGGTCAACAAAAAATTTAATTTATAAAAAAAAACCATCGAAACTTCATTCATTAAAATATTAATTTAGAATCTGAATATGATCAATATAATAGAACAAATAGAAAATCACAATTTGCCAGTAACTTTTAATTTGTTAGAAATTGAACAATAGCTTAACTATTGAATAAATTCATTTAGCTTTAAAAATACAAATAATCTAAAATTTTAGATAAAGATCACGTTGTGATGGAAAACCATAGTTTATCATGTTTATTTACTACAATAATTAATGAAGGTAAGTTCTTACTTAACCCCTTCCGGGTCCAAATTTGTGCCTTGCCCCTATTTGCGTATATTTACTATTCCAACTGGTTCAAAAATATGATCAGCCCAATGGTACTCAAATAAAATTAAACTAATAATAACATTGAGCGGAAAGTGAAAGCCATTTTTTGCACCATCGCCCCTGAAAGGATTAATCCCCATTTCAACCTTAATATTACTAGAATAATCATTAATCAGATCATATTTTTAAATGACGAGTTTATTGTGGGATACTGAAAACCCTATCACATGTTTGCTTGAAAATATATCAGCTAAATATAATAAAGGAAAAAATGGCCCCATAATATTTTTTTAACCAATGGTAGTTAATAATTAATGGTAGAACTTGAGCTACAGTATAAAATGTCAAAGGTTGGTAAAACATTTTTCTAATCCAACTGAGGAAATTGATAATAGACATAATTTGAAGGTACTCTTTTACTAACACCGACAGCTATTTTATGGGGGAGTGCAAATCATAGAAATTTTTTTTCCACCAAGATGTAAAAAATTAAGTGACCAGTTTAAGCGTTTAAATCTATCAGAGGCATTATTCTGATACACAGATTGCATAAAACTGATAGCCGATAGTAGTGTAATCAATATTTGGAAGTTTTAAGAGTAGGGGGGATAACAAAAAATCAAAATCTATTCAAAGTAGATTAATAGAGATTAATAATTACTTGTGTTTATGTTTAGAGTTAGTGATGAAACACAATTCTAGAAAATTATAAAATGTCGTTATACATAACCCTGGATCTTTTTATGGCTAATATTCATCTCATGAAATTATGAAAATGGGGGGTGAATTTTAGAAAACCCCAATTTTATTCGATGATATTGAGATTTCATGAATTTTCAACCAATAGTATTGTTTATGTTTTGAAATGTTAGTGACGAATAACGAATATAGCTTGTACCACCATAAATATATCTTTTAGGGGGTAAAAGTTAGTGACCAGATTAGAAAATCATTGATCAATAGTTGCGATGAAGGAGGAAGGACAAAATAGCGCTACGATCCATCATAAATTATCTGAAATTAATAATACTCAAAATTGTAACATTTTTTTTATCCTAAATTGATCCCAGAATTCAGTAATGAGTCAAGTTGATATATTTACATGACAGAAAAAGGTTAGAAATGATATCTTATATCGCATATTATCTATATTCTTCTTTATTCCTTTTTCCTCAATACCTAAAAAAATGACTAAATTAATCAAACTCCTTTCTGCATTCGCATCCTTTTTCCTAAGGTTTTCTCATGGAAACACTGTATACACAGGTGATATTCTGAATGGACACAAGGTGATTACTAGACTCTCGGTAGATGATTTCCCTTGTGGCGAGGTTACAAAACTATGGCTTCGAGCAAATAATAATAAGATAGGTCAGGCTTATCATGTACCCTTATTGGTAGCTAGGGGTTCAAATTGTAATTGCGATGAGAACAGATTTGTTATGAACACAGGTCTGCATGGCGATGAGCTCAATGGCATAAGGGTGATCCATCGTGTAATGAAGGATTTGGATCTAAATTTATTAAACGGTACTGTTGTTGGTGTTCCTGGAAGCAATGTTAATGGTTTATACGAAGAAACTCGGGGTTATTTCAACTCTTATGATAGTGGTTCATTTACCAATCTTAACAGACAATTCCCTGGGGATATTACAAATAGCAGTTCTGCCGGTGAAATCTTTGCGACCATGTTGTGGGACGCAATATACAACGACAATGGGTACACTGCTGGTGTAGACTTTCATACTCAATCAACTTCAGGTTCATTTGTCAACTTTGTCTATGCTGATTTGACTATTCCTTATGTAAGAAACATGTGTGACCTTACCGGAGCCGATGTAATCAAAATCGATCTTGGCGACGGTACCCTTGGTGCTCTTGAAAACGTATGGGATGCTTTTGGAGTGCCTGCTATTACCTATGAGCTCGGGTCACCGCTTTCTTGGCAAAAAGATCAGATTCAAAGGGGATACGATTATGTTTTCCGCCAACTAGCTGATATCCACATGTATCCTCCTCCTACCGATCCTATAGCTATAGCTGAATATAAAAAGAACTACCCAAATATTTATTACGGAACTGAAACTGGAGGTGCCTCCGTACCTACAGGTGGTTTCCTCCAAACTTTTGTCAAGCTTAATGAAGATGTGACCACAAAGACAAAGATAGCATCTCTCTATAACGTGTTTGGAGATTTAATAACTGATTTCTATCCCGAATTTGATGGGAGATTATATTCATTATCAACTCACCCCCTACGTGAGGTTGGTGCAGGAACCTTCGGGGTTATCCACAATTCTACTGACCCTGCTTGCAGAAATGGATGTTAATTCTGTCATTATTCATCATATATTAGTAACCTATTTAATTTTTTTCCAATAAAAATTGATTGATATAAATTCCATAATCTCAAAAAAAATGATGTTCTACTGATTTGATTTTCTTAATCAAATTGACTTGTTATTTTTTTATTTTTTAGTACGAAAAATTTTAGTTATATAGTGTCTTTGTATATAAATTTATTATACTTGATACTTTTCTTTTCGCATACTTGGGTTTAGCCGCTACAAAAATTTGAAAAAGATATCCGATTCTTGTTATATAATCTATTCTAGAAAAAAAATCTACATTCATTGTAATTATACGATATAAATGCTTGACTTTTATGATATAGATATATTAAATCACGAATATCTTTTTTTTTTTATCGCAAACAATTCATTTTGAAATTAGAATGCATAAAAAATAGCATTGAAGATACTCTCAAATCTTGAAAATTCAGCTATAGGGCTCATCGAACAATTCCCTCAATTAAAATAAACAATGAAATGCCACTTTGTAGCAAAAAATAAAGTAAAATGTTACCTCAAGTATTAGCATGGCTAGTGACGTTATATGACTATGAATCAAATCAGCATTTTCTGAAAACAAAATAGAGTAAACCTCACTAATATTGGAATTCTAAATCGGCTGATGTCAAGTTTTAAAATCCTAGATATATCTTGAATTTTCACATTCCGAGTTTGATAAAATGAAAAAAAAATTATATGGTCCATTTATATTATACTCGGTGATTTTGTAAGTTTATTATCCTAAATTTTATTGAAATTAACTTTACTCTTTTTCATATAATGAAAAATTCTAACGAGTACAAAAGATTAAACTATTATTTTTTAAATTTTCAAATTTTTTTTTTAAAACTATTAAATCAAATGAGGTACACATTGTGGATTTATGAATCATAATATATCTTTTTTTTATGGCTGGAAATTGCTATCCTTTTTTTAATACAAGGATTAGCTTTTATATTTAGAAATTATGGGAATGTATCTACATCATCAGTAAAACAATATCAATAGAAATTAAAAAATTATCTCTATCTACAACATTATCGATATCGAACATATGTTCCTATCTCATGAAAAAATATTGCAAAAAAACACAATTTTTTTATTAGGTTTTTTTATTTTAGTTGAATTGGCTGGCAATAAAGACTGCAATAATTATGACAAAACCCCCACTTAACGTCTATAAAACCAATAAAACAGAATAGTTTTGAAAAATCTTCTCCATTAATTAAAATTGCCAAATTTTTCTGATCGAAACGAAATTCCAATTAGGTTGTATATTTTTATCTACGGTAGCTGAGAGCCCTTATTAGCCCCAGAATTCATAAAACCATCTATAATTATAAGAGATTCGGTATAATTTCCGTTTTCAGCCTCTAAACGAAATTGATTTAAAATTTCTAGGTTAAAATTTTTTTCTTTTAAAACCATACTTAAAACAATGGGAAACGAATTTTTGATAGAATCCAATGCCAAGTTCATGCCGCTTCCATTTATATAAGGTTTTTTAACCCTTTTTATAATCGATCCTACAATATCTCGTTTATTATCGCCAACAGCTCTTTCAAGAAGGTATCCCCATTCATTTGTCTCCGAATTGGTTCGGGAAATGAAGAAATCTAATATATAAAAGTAATTCCGATTGTACAATGATATTATATGATGACAACCAATTCGAATACGTCTTTTATCAGATTGTATTGAATTGATTTTATAAAAATTTTGGTATTTAAATAAATTTTTAGCTCGGCTCTTATAAAAAAGTTTCTTTCTTTCTTTCTTCAAAGTAGTCCAGTTTCACCGGGATATATAGTTCGCATTTAGCAAGTATCCTGGAAACATTTCGATCTTTCCAGTTAGGTTTTGAGTGCTTAAAAATTATCTCTAGTATTCCTGTATTTTGTAACAAAATAGCATAATTAATAGGCTCATAGTTGTTATAAAACAATTCTGAGCCATTTTCTAATAGAAGATCGGTTAGATGAACATCCGTTTTTCCTATTGCAAAAAACAATGCCTCATTGTTCATTATTCTTACATCTACTCCTTTACTCACCAAGAGCTTGACGATATTCAAATCTTGATTAGCAATACCATGTATCAATGAACTGGAGTATCCAAGTAAATCATCTTTTTCTGAATCTAGAAGAGAAGTCAAAAGTTCAATATTTTTACTCTTTATGGAATCAATAATCGCCTCCTCAGTTGAATACCCAAACTTTTCCTTGTTTCTATAAAGAAAAGCACATAGCTCTTTAGGTATCTTTTCATATGGGTAAGAAAGATATTCAATTACATCTGTGCCGAAGGAGGTGTCATTGTTAATTAGAATCTGTGCTAATTCAAGGTTTGACTCTTTAAATGCATTATACAGGATTTCGGGCTCTGTTTTATGAATATCGATCCCACTATTTGCCAAAAACTTTATTGAAGAAGCCTTTTCAGATTTAAAAACAGAAGGAAATAACTGTGAAGATTCTTTTTTGAAATCATAACCAAGCTCTGATACGTATTCCAACCCTGGGGCGAAATCCCCCAACAAACATTTTTCAAAAGCAAATTTGTGACTGCAATTAAAAATGGTATTGTATTTGAAAATCAGTTTGAGATAATTCAAATCCACTCCAACCATCGATTTAACGTGATTTATGATCCTTTCAGATAAGATAAAATCTGGAATATTCAGAATAATCTCCAAGTAGTCTACAGCGCTTATAGCTAATATTTTATTATATATCGTTTCTACATCATACATTTTAAAATGTTTCTCACAAAGCTTGATCAAAAGCCCAAATATTTCAAACAAACCATTGTCGATCGAATAAATCAGTGAATTACACGGCTTTATAGCGAAAAGTTTATTCATTTGATTTGAGTCGTTGTAGTTTTTTTTAAGCTTACTATCCCAATCAAGAATATAGTTTTTATTTTTACAATCATCTATCGCCATTTCTAAGGTTGGGGATATACTTTTCAACTTTATGAAAGAAAAGCTTTTATTTGCAAAAAAACGATTCGATAAATTCACTAGCAGATTATTTGAGTTTCTGCGATTGTAAAAATAATCACTAACATCATGATAAAAAAATTTCATCGTGAAATTTTTGTGTATTTTTACATATCTGTTTTCGCCATTAATGTATTTGTAATCGATATCAAGTCTCGAAACGTCAAATATAATTTTATGAGCAGAAAGTAATTTTTGTAGTATTTCCTTATAGTTCTTTTTTACCATGTTTTCGAAGCTTTTTATGTCATAGGAGTTTATTTTAATCTTTGGCTCTAAAATTTTTATTTGAATTCCGTTTTCAATTGATGTTTGTAGCTTTGCTTCATTTAAAAGCGAATCCAAAACTTTAACCCAACCGTAATCCATTATCATGTTCATAATTTCAGGACCTTCGTCTTCAGGAATTATCCTTCTGTTTATAAATGCCATCATTAGTGATTCATTTTGAGCTAATATAGGGAATGTCATCATACACCGAAATATAGATTCAAATCCATTTTCCTTAGATTTAATGATTATAAAATCGGCCTGAACTGAATGATCTTTGGCTAAATTGAAAAAAGCCCTACATACTTTAGTGAATTCTATGTTTTGAGAAAAAACAAATATTTTCACAAGTAAATCGGGTTTTAAGCAAACTATATTGATTTTAAGATTTTCCACACTCATTTCAGCCCAAAAAATGACTTTTCACAATAATTTCAATCCAATATAAGAATTTTAAATATAGATATTATTTTTATTAAAATTTTGCAATTTATATGTAAAAAAAAATACTAATAAAATTTTTATAGTTAGATAAAGTATGGAAAGTTGCAAAATATAGTGTGTATTAAGCTTTTGATAAAATTTTCAAATATAGATAATAGTGTTTAGATTTTTTTGAAATATCAATTAAAGTTCTGCGAAGAAAACTGATAAGCATATATTAGATATCGAAATTTTCTCATAAATAGCCAATTCGAAAAAAATAAACAACACATCTATGCATATTATTTAATCATACATAAATCAATTAATATTATTTTAGGTTGATTATAAGGCCTAAAAATAAATACTGGATTTTTGAACTTTATATCCCCAAATGCACATAAATTTAATTTGACCACTAATAAGTTGAAGCAAAAAAAAAAATTCAATCAGCAATATGTTTTTTGTCAATAAGAGTTTTTTCTAAAGTGACCCTGTAACCAAATATTTTCTCCTCAAAAAAATACCTTGTATAGAAGCTCATGTGTTTACTCAGATCCTTACTTAGCATATGAAATAAAATCATAAATCCTTAGTGCAAATAACAATAAACTCCGAAAAAGGAAAATCTCAAAATATGAACTCTGGAAAAAAAATCTTCCCCTAAACCTAAACCATTTTTATTTCTTTAATTCAGCACTTCAACTCTAAAAAAAAGTCCTGCTAATTTATTTTTTGAACTCTCAAACAAGCTTTTAACAGTATTTTCATTTGAATAATAGAACCTTTACTTGGAAAATCTGTGGATTATTTATTTTTTTGGTAATTTTAATTAACCCACTAAATTGATATCTTTATTTGAGCATTTATTTCTAAATTTAAGAACAGTTAATAAATAAAAGCTTAGCCGATATGAGAATTTTTTTTACTAATTATACCATTTATAAGATTAATAAATGTGCTTTAATCTTACTTTTAGAGATATTAAGTTTGATTAGGATGATTTATTTTTTTAGTAAAGTTAACATGAATTTTGTGTAATTAAATTCTCAAGATCCACCTCAAAAACCATTCAATCCATCTTTACATAGAACTCGATACTTTATTCAAAAATATTCCACTTCTAAGTAAATGAAATATAATTTTCGGATTATTTTCTCTTAACTCTTGGAAGGACAAATAAAAATTGAAATAAAAAGAAAAAGAAAATATTTATAATAAACTGCCATAGTTTAATAAGGTTTTGAAAAAAATTATTTAATTTATTTATAAATGTAATTAATAGAGATGAAAATTAATGGAATAGATACAGAGAGCTATTTCTAATTCTTTTATTTAATCTTTTATATTATTTGGTAAAGTTACCAGGGGGGTTCTTTCGGTTGGTAGACTGCGCCCCTTTCCCGTAGGTACGCAGTCGGTAGCCCGGCAGAGGAGC